>JAVYIG010010866.1:0-65519 GCA_035222895.1 Strongylocentrotus droebachiensis | reverse complement strand
GTCTCAAGACACATTTATTCAAAATTGCGTTCGATGATTGATTAACTCTGTTCACTTTGAAGCGATTTTAACATATTTTGTTTTGGCCGGGGGGCACGTGCCCCCTTTTATTATTATTATTAGGTTTTCGTAATGCTGCCCTGGGCGTTTGATCCAGGTATGAATTTGAGTCTAGTCTACCACGCCCACTTACGATTGCACAATACCTGCTCGACAAACGAAACAAAAGGGGCCGCCGTGCACGTACCACCACGCTCCAAGCATGGTCCATGCCGAACGTGAACGAACGAACGGAGCTAGCTAGCCGCGCTATAAAACCACATGGATTTCGTGCATGTGCTCGTCAAACCAATAGACATACTCGACACCACAACCTCGCTCAAGCATCCGCTCTGGTATCAAACTATCATTGTGGTTGAGTGCTACTTGAACTTCAGTTGAAGAAATAAGAACGTCTCTGAATCTTGGTCCTTGCTGAACTGAACACGATCAACATGAAGACCATCGTCTTTTGTCTCCTGACAATAGTTTCAACTGCTTTGGCAGCAAGTAAGTAGACTAGAGTCTAGACACGACACTGTTGCGTTTCATGACTTCGCTGTATAGTTGCACCTAGTCCAGCATTTGAATAGACCTAAAGTTAGGCTAGACTCCTTTTATTTTTTCAAAGATTATTTCTTCCATTTCCGAGATGGATAATGTGACAAGTTATGATCATATTAATATGACGAAATAGGGCAGTTATATAGATCTACATCATGTAGAGTCTACAAACATAATCATATATAATATAGTCTATGAACCTATAAAATGGAAGTTTATACATAAAAACTTTAAAAGAAACTGACAGCTAGGGTGAAAGAATTTGTGCAATTTTGTGTGTCTGCTTATCATGAAAATGGGTTTCCTCATGCTCATAAACATTATCTCCCTGCGCTAGTCTAATATTAATAATATGCTACTTGCTAGTAACACTTGTTTTAGTATTTGTTTGAAAATACACATGACTTGTAAATTACTGTTCGTTTCATTTATCTCTTATTTCTTCTTTGCAGCAACTCAGATGAGATGGTGCACTACCTCCACTCACGAGGAACAGAAGTGTGTTGCCATGAGAACGGCATTCAGCGGGCAAAATCTCTCCCCCCAGGTTGTCTGTGTAGCTGGTTCTGATATTCCGGTAAGTACTTGAAGTTTGGGAATATTGTCCAAGAAAATGTAGGTCAGCAGAGATTCGTTTGTTTTGTTTTATTTCCACTTTTTCATATGGATACAAAGAAACATCGATCATACAAATAAATATAATGAATAACATGTAAGTTTGACAAAATATTTTTCTATATAGCTAAAATACCAGTTTCTTACAAAGGAAAAAGCAGGAGACACAGGTCGTAAGCGTAAATCTGCTTGGGTGAACTCTTTTTACACATTTGAATCATTATTTCTACAGTGAAGAAAAAGAGGAGGAAGAAGATGAAATTTTGTTACAAGAAATTCTCGATTTATTTCAGAGTATATAGGTCAAAGGTCCATACATACATGTAGCTCATTAAATATGAAGAAAAAAACTTAATTATTCAAAAATTTGGTTTCTGTTCGATTACGTTAGTAATATGAAATTTTATATGAAGGTACATGGTATCAAAATGCAGTCCAAGAATGATTTAAGAGTATGTAGGTCGAAGGTCAAAGCCCATTAAATATGCAGAAATACCTAATTATCAATGCCAAAATGTGGTTTTCATTCGAGAACTTAACTACTGGTAGTCATCATCATCAGTCACTTTTGACCCCACCCCTCCCTCGGCCAAAATGGCTGTCTTTGAGTTATTAGCAAATTGCGCAAGCATGTGTGCGTGCTTGTACTGTGTACCAGGGTGCATGTGTGAGTGGGTAGCGAGGACTCTCATAAGAACTCTACCTTCGCTTTGACGACCACTCCCAAAAAGGGGACGTCTTCATTTCGAAAACCCTGTAAATTGTTTGAAATTCAAGATATTAACATACTGTTGTGTATTCCTCCATTTACACAACATACATGTACATGTACACCTATGTCTGTATAGATGGGACTTTGACCCTATTAAAAGCATGTACGTGTAAGTTAGACATTGCACAATCTTGAGGTCGCCTAGTTGGTGGGTCTAGACTCTGATTGTTCTCCCTCGTTTTGTGTTTGAATTGTTATCTTCCATTCTTTTCTTCAATTTTGTAATGAACACCTAGAGATCCAGTTCCAAAATATAACTGTAGGATCGACACTGCAGGATTTGTTGCACCTAGTTGGAGGGGGGGGGGGGGGGGGGGGGGGGGGAGGGGGTCTGGACAAGGATTGATTGTTCTCCCTCGTTTTGTGTTTGAACACCTAGCTAGAGTTCTAGTTCAAACCAGCGTTGGGGTGTTTCTAGAGAGCCATGTGTGATCAATATGTGAAAGGAAAAGCAGAGTTAGATCTAGAAAGATGTGACATCATGGGGCCGAAGAGAGAAGAGAAGAGAGGAGAGAGAGAGAGAGAGCTAGTCGATATGAATGAAGCATTTGGGAATTTTAAAGTAAAACAGAGACCATCTCATTTAAAAAAAAAAGTATATTCAGAATTCGACCATTTTTCAATGTGGGGGGGGGGGTGCAGAGTAGATATACAGTTAACTACTACATGTAAATGATTCATACCCTTGTAATTTTGACAGGCTTTTTTTTTTTTTTTTTTTTTTTTTCTTTCGTAATTCAAGAATGACAGGTGGACTGGTTAAATTAGGGTCATTGATGAATAACTTAAAGGTAAAGACCAGTAATGGTCATGCGATTGCATTGTGAAAGAAACGTTGTGGAATCGATCAGAAAAGGTTGATCATCTAGCATCTAGCATCTGCAAGGTTCTGGAATCATCAAAATGATAAGAAATTTGGCCCATTCTTCGTAAAGTTACAAGCACTATACACAGAAAGATGTATATGGGACTACCCTATATCTCTCACACGACCATGAGAGAAACAAATTTACCAAATATATGAATTAGTAGGCGGTTTCCCGGCAAATTTGTTATCATCATGTATTAGTCAAAACATATTCTTTCACATGATTGGTAATGAGAGCTTCCATTTCATTTTTTGAAGTTGGGGGGGTTTCCAATACTGGTCTTTACCTTTAAGATGTAAGCTTTAATTATTTTTATATGTCACATTTCTCCAGAAATGTAAATCAGGACATATCAATTTTTTCTTAACAAATTACAAAACTTGATGGCATGAATAATTAAATTTTAACTGTAGGTCTAGATGCTGAAGAATTTGTTTATAGATATGTTGCAAGGTTGCATTGAATGCAAGTCAGTGACATCTTGGAAGGACATATTCTACGCCGTAACCTTGTACATGTAGAGAATTATTGGGTTGATTATAGTGCTGTAGTCAAACGTTTAACCGTCCGGTATCCGACCGCCAATGGCGGATTCTGTTTTCAATTGGACGGTTTCGTTTTCCCGTTTTTTTTTTTTTTTTTATAATTGTTTTTATAATCTTTTTTTTATAATTTTTTTGTTTTATAAAAGTTTTGATGCCCCTCCACCTGGCACTATGCCTGGCAATGTCTCCCAGCTCAGTAATCTGTGTGTTGACTCACCACTCCGAAACTAGAACAACACTCCCCAATTTGATTGTCATCTTGGTTTGAAAGTAATCTTTGTAATAGATCTCAATATGTAGTTTATAATAATAATTCATCCAACTTTTACACACGGCGTACCACAAGGTTCTATCCTAGGTCCTCTACTGTTTTTAATTTACATTAATGATCTTACACATTCTTTAAAAACGACATTGTTACTATTATTTGTGACAAGTTCACAAGCACAATTTGGCGCCTTCAAATGCACCTCGCAGTTAAATGAAAGTCCTTCCCGATTTCTCACACATTTTTTTTTTTTTTTTTTTAATATTTTTAAAAAAATCGTTTAACCGAGAACCGTCCGGTTTTGACTGGCGGTTAAACGGAATTGGAGATATCCGTGATGTTACAGCACTAGTTGATTATATATGAGGTGTGGTTTTAAAAAAGAAATCAATACAGGTTTGTGTAAATTACCAATGAGAAACCCAAGCACTTTAAAGAATGGGACTTGTATGTAGTTTTATGCTCCATTCTCGTCCTGAATTTTACAAAATAATTTAGCCTTGTGTACTTTCTGGTTACAATGAATATCTGAAATCGTAAGATTTACTTACCGGTAGTTCTTTTCATTTTGGAGTATTCTTTTGTCCCCCCCCCCCCCCCCAACACCTATTGCGACACATAGACCCTACCTTCCCTGTTCAAAGGGCAATGGAGCCACATGAACAAAGCCTGCCTAGGTCAAATACAGACAGACAGATTATACGAATCGAAGATGGGTCCCATGTGAAGATTTCCTTTGAAACAAATGGCAAGATAGTAAGACAAACAGGATGAGGTATTTAGCTGATAAACGTTGTTGGGTATTAACTTACTCACAATAGAAGCTTATCTTTGATTATGAGAATATCAAATATACAGTAAGAAGAGACTGGTCTTTGTTGAATATTAACACACTTATCAAATAAAAGATTGTTAACCCCTGTAGGGCTCTAGTGCTGTAGGCCTTTTGAAAAAATGTACTTTGACTATCTCTTACTCGATTTATCATCATCATTTGTTAAAGTCTGCATTTTCCATTAAAACAAAATTGATAATACACCAGCCACCAGGTCTGATGTAAGAATGATATATAACAAATAGAAAGACAGACAAAGTTCCATTCAATTTTTTTTTTATTGGAACCATTTTTTTCTAAAAACCTTAAAACCGAGGTATGATGTACATGTAAGATGACATCACAGACAGGAGAAAGACAGGAAAACTTCCATTATTTTGCAAACCAGCTCAAGATATCTTGGGAAGATTTCCCAAGCAAATTACCCGCTTTATGCGTCTTCACCTGCCAAATAGCCTGCTATTTCGTGATCGGGCTAATTTCCGGAATCAGAAATAGCAGGCTATTTGGCCAACTCGAACTGATGAGGACAGGCGTTTTGTTCAATTTTAACCATTTAATCAGACTAAGTACCTTTAAACCAAGGTATGATGTAAGAATGACATTGCAGATACATGTAGGAGAAAGACAAGCAAACTTCCATTCTCTTTGTTCGATTGTAATCATTTTATTTTAGAACCTTAAAACCAAGGTATGATGTAAGAATGACATATCACAGATAGGAGAAAGACAGGCAAACTTCCATTCTCTTTGTTTCATTGTTACCATTTTTAGAACCTTAAAAGTAACCAAGGTATGATGCAAGAATGACATCACAGACAAAAGAAAGATGAGCAAACTTCCATTCTCTTTGTTCGATTGTAACCATTTTTTTTTAGAACCTTAAAACCAAGGTATGATGTAAGAATGACATCGCAGACAGGGGAAAGATAACCAAACTTCTATTCTCTTTTTTCAATTGTAATCATGTTATCAGCCTATAAGCACCTTAAAACCGAAGATATTTGTTTTAGGGGGAGACTGCATGCCCAACAGATCTATTGATGAAAAAGGGATCATGAGTTTCATAACATGTACATTGCAAGTGGGAGAAAGACACTAGAAGGGCAAGATGAAGATATTGAGGGCCCTGTTGGCTGGCCCTAGACCTTGACTCGTTAATTCAGTCTGAACTGATTTATATGAAGTGCGATATTGAGTGTCACCATAAGAACTCCAATGCTGTGTATGTACACATAAGCCTACTTTTTATAACATAGTTTAGACATGATTTACTTCTGGCTGCAACCCTGCTATGGGCTAGAATATCCCAGCATAGCACAGTATTTCATGATGTGAAATGGCATGTGAAAGTGCTAAAAGGTCATTGCTTGTTTCTCATTCTTATATATAAATTATTCATATCCCTTGTAAATTGGATGTTTTCTGTAGTTTTTGTAACTCTAGAAGGAAAGGTGGACTGGTTGAATGAGGATCTTTGTTGAATACTATTAAGCTTTAATATGTCGCATTCTCTAAAACATAAATCTAGATAAATCAATGTAGTATCTCTTTGGTAAAGGTATAAATAATTTATTTGTACTGTATTTATGACAAAAACAGGCATTTCCTGGGCTAATCCTGACAGGAATTTGATTCCCCCCCCCCCTTCTTCAGGATGTTGGGGCTCTAATTTTCAATGCTTCTTTCTCAGTCATGAATCTATAGAGCTACGTACCAGCGACAGTCGCTCTGGGCTTTAGATATAGGGCTATGGTTTGGGTTTCGCAGGGCTTGGCTCTAACAAGCGCCTGGGACACATGGGCACCCAGAATCTACGTCTGGATTCAGGACTCCCCAAAATGTTGAGATTTAATTTAGGGCTCTTACCTGCAGACTTTAAAGATACTATGTTCCTGTTGCAGCCAACATCAAATTCTGTAGAACTTTGTAGGTATTAATATGTCATGTACATGTATGTCCTATCTGTGAAATTTAAACATTAGCAGTGTCGTGGTATTCAAAATATGCAAGGAAACCTGTTTACCTTCTAGACTTTACTGTCAGACACTATTGAGTGACTGGCTGACATCTTTTTTCTTTGGCAATAACATGTGAGCTGTAACAGGTACAAGAGCATTTGTCTACATCAATAACCCACTACTTTTAATGGCCAAAATTAATCTAATTGAATCTTTGTGCAGCACAAAACTTATGACCATTCAGTAAAAGGGTCTGAAAGTCAGACCATTACAAAGGTGATTGCAATCACTGAAGTCGATAGGACGACTGATGGTCGTTATTTTTGCACTAAAAGCCATTTTCAAGCCCTTTCATTTTGAGGGAAGATCTAAATTGTTATTGCCTTTCTAATGCAGTTGGAACTTTACCTTTTCATTTGGGGGGCCTGCAATGGGACATATACTTTAACCCATGACTGTGTTACCTTTAAGCTTACCTGCTGTTAGTTGTGACACATCCTAGCAAAGATCAGAAAGGACACTTGAACCTTTTGTCTCTGTTATTGAAAGTAGGATGTGGAGGGAAGAAAAAGGGAAAGTCCCCTTTTTGTGTTTTCTCATTGTTATTGCTCAATGTGTACATTCTTCCCATAGCTCATTGGATTAAAGTTTTAGGACTTTGTATGGCCTTGGATTTTTGAAAGTGTTATGGTAAGCAGAAACGATAAGCAAAATGGGTAGGTTTGCATAAAACCTTAGCCATATAATCAGGGCGGTCAACTTTGGGAAACTGCTTGGAGGGAGATTTTTTTTTTGAGAAAAATTTCGCAACGACTCAGCCAGCTGCTGAATAAGGGGGGGGATAAGAGCACTTTTTTTGGGGGGGGGGCAGGAGGTTTTTTTATAGACCGGGAGATTCTACATCGTTGGCGGGAGAGCGGGAGGAAGGCGTGGTGGCGGGAGTCTCCCGCTACAAGCTTTTGGGCGGCGGGAGAATGAGCGTGGTGGCGTGAGACTCCTTCCTAATGCGGGAGGGTTGACAGCCCTGTATAATAAGTTAGCTGGTGTTTTTAAACTTTTAGGTTAACTTGTAGCTAAGGTTTATGCAGATGCACTTGTCGTTAACATATAGAAGAGGGAGGGTGGCTCAAAGTGATGTAGATGCAGTTACCTGAGAAGTTTTGCCAGCTCCTCCATGAAGTTACATGATTGTTTGCCTGTCTCGTAGCTTCAAACCTTGAGCAGTTGTTGTTTTGGTGTT
Source organism: Strongylocentrotus droebachiensis (assembly GCA_035222895.1). Taxonomy (NCBI): domain Eukaryota; kingdom Metazoa; phylum Echinodermata; class Echinoidea; order Camarodonta; family Strongylocentrotidae; genus Strongylocentrotus; species Strongylocentrotus droebachiensis. The sequence continues at coordinate 57,811 of JAVYIG010010866.1, read as the reverse complement.
ATGTGAACCTGCATCGTTGTTAGGCGATCGTTCTAAATTTTGAGCTTTCACAAACTTACAGTAAAGTCTAAAAGTGTTTTGTTGTTATGTGAACCTGCATCGTTGTTAGGCGATCGTTCTAAATTTTGAGCTTTCACAAACTTACAGTAAAGTCTAAAAGTGTTTTGTTGTTATGTGAACCTGCATCGTTGTTAGGTGATCGTTCTAAATTTTGAGCTTTCACACACTAACAGTAAAGTCTAAAAGTGTAATGGAACTGAGTGAACAGATCTATTGAGTCACTTTTATGTGAGTCTGTATAGCCTGATTTTGAATCGCATCATTATTTGGTTAGGTTCCAGAAAAATATTTCAGAAGTTATGGTTAAAAGTGCAAGTAAAGGTGAGAGAAGATAGATGTAATAGAAATCTCTGTTTGGCTCCACTAAAACTTAGTATGGTCTTCTGGTTTATGTACCAGGCATAGCCATGTATGCATATAGTTTGTACAAATATTACCAAGATGGAATTGTTGAAGGTGATTTTAAGAGATAAAGATTTATTGTTTGCTTTGTTAAACTGTTGCCATTGTTCGTTGTTGGCTCGTTTCCTCCCTCTTCCCCGAAATCAATTTGTTCTTGGGGGTCACAACTTTAATCTGTGCAAAAGGAAGTAAATTTGAGAAAATACTGAAGAGGGAAAGTTTTGTAAACTTTTGTATACCCTTGCTAAATATTTTGCAAGAACTTTTTTCCCTTCCTAAATCTTGCCAAATCTGATTCAAGACTGGTTTGATGTAGAAAATTCAACAATTTAGGTAAATGCTAGATAAATAATGGTGGCAGAATGCATGAACTCTTTTCAGAAGGAAGGGGTGGAGGGGGGGGGGGGGGCACCAGTCTGAAAATGAGTACATTTCACGTTTTTTGTATGCAGTTTAAAATTGTGGCCTGATATGGTACCTTTATTGCATTGTGGTGGGGATGGTGGTGATAAGAGGTACATGTATCAGTGGTATTTCTTGATAGGCCTAGGGGTTTGCTGTTTGCAGACATGTACACATATTAATGGTATCTCCACCAAATGTGGTGTCAGCAAATTATGGCCTTCTGCACATGGAAATTAACCACCATCTCCCTTTTGAATAACAGATCATTTTGTCTATAGATCTCTCTTGAGTGACTATACCTGTGGTCCCGTACATAATTATGTTCTATTTAAAATGATGAGCACTGTTTATCACAAAAGAAAAAGGTATGTCTTAAACCTATTTAAGCTATTCAATCTTATTGGATCTCCCTTTTCTCATGATCATGCAGTTTGTGTTGCGTTTTGTCGGCCTCCCTTCTACAAGTACAATTTGAGTCCCTGGTAGTAAGGAGGTCCAAGTTTATCCACTGTGAAGTCAGTTTTTGTCTGAGTGGATTACGATGTGACGATTGTATGGAAAGCATTTTTCAAGCTTTCTCACGTATTTGGCGGTTGATTCATCACGTATCGGAAGTTTTCAATTAAGAACTCTTTTTCCACTGATCTTTATCAGTCTGCATCCCAACACAAAAGAATGTGCTTTAATAGTTGAAGCATATGTTTTTGTCCGAATGCAGACAATGTGAAGATTGTATGAAAAGCATTTTTCAAGCTTTCTTGTGTATTTGGCGGTTGATTGAGTCACGTATCAATTTTTCATCACACTCATGAAAGCTGTAAATGCTGTAATTGAAGACTGTTAAGATTACATCTAGTCCACTGATTATTTTCAATACCCACCACGTACATGTACGTGTATTTTTGAGGTGATAGTTGGTGACATAGATTCCCCGCTTCCAAACATGGCCACACAATAGAATCAAAACCACAGCTAGCTGATCACTATAGAACTTTAGAGTTGTTTCTTTGAAATGAAGCTTTCTTACTCATTTCAGAATTGAAAACAATTTAAAGGTACTATATATCCCATCTGCAGCCAACATGAAATGGTATATAGAAGGAATAACATTTTAGCTCATTCTTCACTTATTCTTCAGTTTAAAAAACATGCAAACATTGACAAATAAAACATGTTTATTAAATTAATTCATACAAAATAGGAAGAATAATTGGGACCATTATTAAAAGACTATTGAGGCTTGACAGGTTGATTGTCCCAAGAATTGGCAAGTAATAACATAATTATTTGTTATGCCTCCGTTACGAAGTAGCCGGAGGCATTATGTTTTCGGGTTGTCCGTCCGTCCGTCCGTCCGTCCGTACGTACGTCCATCCGTACGTACGTCCGTACGTCCCGTTCTCGTGATCGCGTTATCTGAAGAACCGATTGATGGATTCCTGCCAAACTTTGGTCATGTATGTATCTTGCAGAGCCGATGAACTGATTAGATTTTGGGGTCACAAGGTCAAAGGTCAAAGGTCACAGGGCTCATTATGTATGCAAAAACAGCTCGTGATCGCGTTATCTGAAGAACCGATTGATGGATTCCTGCCAAACTTTAGTCATGTATGTATCTTGCAGAGCCGATGAACTGATTAGATTTTGGGGTCACGAGGTCAAAGGTCAAAGGTCACAGGGCTCATTATGTATGCAAAAACAGCTCGTGGTCGCGTTATCTGAAGAACCGATTGATGGATTCCTGCTAAACTTTGGTCATGTATTTATCTTGCAGAGCCAATGACCTGATTAGAGTTTGGGGTCACGAGGTCAAAGGTCAAAGGTCACAGGGCTCATTATATATGCAAAAACAGCTCGTGATCGCGTTATCTCAAGAACAGATTGATGGATTCCTGCCAAACTTAGATCATGTATGTATCTTGCAGAGCCAATGAACTGAGTAGATTCTTGGGTCATGAGGTCAAAGGTCATGGGCTCATTATGTATGCAAAAATAGCTTGTGAACGCATTCTCATTAGAACTGACAGATAGATTACTATTAAGCTCAGGACATCTTGCAGAGCCAATGTACTGAGTATATTTTAGGGTCATGAGGTCAAAGTTCAAAGGGTCATATATGTATATGAGAAATTGCTTGTAATCACGATATTTTGAGAACCTGTTAATGGATTACAAATGAACTTGAATTTGAAAAATTTCTTCTGTTTTGGTTGGTAAAATTGCTCTTTGACGGAGGCATCATTTTCGACTGCGCGCAGTCGAATTCCATCTAGTTTTTAATTAGTAACGGTTTGAGGCAAAAACACCCACGTAATTGGAAAACTGTTCAGCACATAAACATTTTAAAAGATACATGTACACTGTAGTGTCATTAACTCATAATGTTGATTAACATTTTTTGTTTAGAGTTTAGAAAAGATAAAAGTTGAACTACCCTGTCTAAAAGTGAAAAGGGGAAATTAAATGGCTTTTTGTTCCATTATTGTGTGCAATGTATTTGGTTAGTGTCTGAAGTGTTAGACTATGCAGGCTGGACAGTCTACTGATATGTACATGTATTGACACAGCCAGAGAGCGACAAAAAGTTAGGCTTGGCCCAAGGTTTTATAGAATTATGTTGGAAGTATCAAATTAAGAGTTTGGCTATGGGTCCGTATTCACCTTGCACCAACAACACATTATGTAATATCGGGTAATGGTGTGAAATTCCCCATGAGAGCCCACTACTGTGCATTATATCATCTCTGTTTTTCGTCTTTCTGGGAGTAAAAGGGGAATCCCTTTTTCGACTCCCCTGGGTTGTCTAAGATGTTTGCAACATCTTAGACTTCCTAAATCTTTCGTCACAGAGGTAGGAATGATCACAAGTAACACTTTTTTTTTCTTTTTAATGCACTGGTACTCAATATCACCTCTCCCTTTCCCATATATTTATCTTTCGGCAAAAATTACCGGAGGAGCAATTCTATTGAACACCAGTCCGCCCATTAGATTCTCATTCATGATACTTGCCCACATTTTGTGGTTTTGCCCACTCACATTTTAATTTTTATTTCATTCAAAGCCTTGGAATAATGTTGAAAAGTTCCCAATCACCTTTTGCTAGGCAAATCCCACTTTTGCAGCTTTGTATTTGTAAATTTGAATTTTTAATTTATTAGAAAACTTCATTCACATGGTACATTAATATTTTGTTTTACAATACATAATAATTATTACAAATATGGAAAAATCATTTAAAAGATAAATGGAAAAAAATTAAATAATTGTACAAGTACGCAGTTAACATTAGGCCTACTTCAAATTAGATTAAATGTTTAGACAATGACAATATTTCAACAGCTTCTAGTTCTACATTTACTGTAACTTGATAACAGGGCCAAGTTTTGCTATCAATGGATTCCTGCCCTGAGTTACCTTTAGTGCTTGTTTATTAAAGATGATGTTACATTTTTCTGTTCAGCACTTTCTTCATGCATTTCGCATGATCAAGACATCCCGGTTAAACTTTTGGGTTTAACTATGATCATGATTTTTAAGGAGGGAGGGGAATCAGCTAACAAAAAAGCTATGATGGTTTTCTGCTTGGAGGGAAGGGCAGCAGTAAATGATGAAGCTCATCTTTAGGGAGAGGAAGTGGCAAACAGAAGAGCATACAGTTCCAGGAACCTTGAATGTAACCTTTATGAATGTTTTGTTCAGATAACCTTGGATGAAATTGCTCTGAAGCAAGTGTAATTATGGCAAAGTGCCCTTCCTGTTTTGATGTTTCAGAAAGTTTTCCTTGGCAGAGACTTTTTTGTGGTGAAAATTAATTGAGCTTGAGGGCCTTCTTTCCTGAATTGTATGTGCTCGCTGCCATACAGTATCGGGTTTAGACTAGCCCTGCCCATGAAATATTATTCTTTGTCGAACAATGTAAATTTGAACACGAGGGGTCATTAGGTTGCTGCCTGTACATGGTATTTATTTTAAGCTCTCTCAACGCATTCTTCAATTTTGAAAATTACCTTATGTACATCCTTCCGTATTCCCCAGCTCTAATGATACACACTATGATATAGCTTAGTGTTTTCTGAAATGCATGATTGTATGCACTCCAATACTAGGTGTGTAAAGGCTCGCTCTGGTATGATGTGATTAGCCGCCCCGGCCCCTCTCCCTAGTTTATAGTTTTAATGGTCAAATAAAATCATAAGTTATGCTTCAGTATGATAATTAAAGAATAACAACCCCCCCCCCCTTATAGGGAGCAAGCTCAAGACACAAAATCAAATTTATTTATTTATACAGATATTTTCAACCTTGATTTATTGAAACAAATCAAATCAATGTATTGCATTATAATCTATTATCTATCTACAAGTTATTACAAAGAAGAAGTCAAACAGGTAAACCAAGGCATAGTTTAAAAATTTGTCATGTATAATAATAATGAACAAAATTGCAGAGTGTCTGTAGTTCGCGAGCAAGCGTTTAAAATGTACATGGGCAAAAAAATGCAGAGTTTCATGTGGAGTATTAAATATCACACTTCACAGCATAGTTTTTCTAGGGAAGATTTTTTATGAGTATGGGGGGGGGGGGGGGGGAGTTGCATAGCAAAATCCACCAGAAGTTCATGATTTTTCAGAAAACCCTTTTTTCTTTGTGCTTTTGTACTTTTATGTAGATTCAGAATATGACATTTTTTTTATTATAACCACAGTGTGAATGCCATTGGCTAGACACATCTGACACAGTTCCTAGATTAGGCTTTCTGTGTTGTATTCAACTATTGATTTCAACACCTGTTTGTCTGTGAATTCCTCTCTATTGATCTGAGGGTGCTATGTACATGTACATCTACATCTAATAATCATCATTATGAGTACCAGCATATTTATGGGAGAAGTCAAACCGGATATAAAGTTGATTTTGATAGCAGCAGGAAAATGAAAGAAACAACATGTGATAATTTTCAATCATACTTTAACCCAAAGTATTATGATTATTGCAAATATGTTATTATACAACCTCTTTATGATAAGATGGTGTTTTTCCTATTATGGAATATGTTTTTGAAATTATAATGGATGTTTGAATGCCATTGCCTACCCACAGGTGTTAGTTTGGGCACTCTGTGTTGTATTCAACATCTGTTCGTCTGCGATCTTCCGCTCAATAATCAGAGGGAGCTATACATGCATCTAATGATCATCGTTCGAGTACCAGCATATTTAAGGGAAAAGTTCACCCTAAAGTCAGATTGGTTTTGATAGCAGAAAAAAGAAGAGATACTCAGTGACAGTTTGATGCTAGGGAAATCTGAGATTAATAACCTCAAAGGTTAAGATGCATGTAATGTGGTGGTGGTTATTTTAACCGACTGCTAAGAAAGCATGAAAGCTAGTAAGTAAGCAACCAGACGGCCGACGGCTTTAGGTCCTCTCCAAGGGACCTGGTAATGAGGATTAATACCTTTCCAAAGGGCACTAGCGCATCGCCTTGGTTTCGAACCCGGGTCACCGGATTACGAGACCACTGCTCTACTGACTAAGGCTATAGTTACAAAATTGTTAGTTGTAATGAACCTCAAACAAATTATCAACTATATGATATCCCTTGTGAGCAGTGCTTTATTCGTTTGTACAGAGAATGTTAACAAATATCTCTTCTTTCCTTTGTTGATTCTGTTATCATTGTTGTTGTTGTTGTTATGTTTTATTGTTGTTATTATTGTTGTTGTTATCATTATTGTTGTTGGTGTTGTTATTGTTAATATTATTATCATCATTGTTATTTTATACAGGACTGTATGATGAAGGTTCAAGACGGCCAAGCTAACATGATAACTCTAGATGGAGGGGATGTTTATATAGCAGGAAAGGAGTATGGCTTGGTTCCCATTGTACAGGAAACATATGCCCAAGGTAATATAACAATTGATCTGCGCTCTGTTTCATGAAGATGCCATTTGTATCATGTTGAAGGGGAAGTTCACCCTGATATAAAAGCAGATGAGGGAAAGTTTTATCAGAATCCGTTGAATAATAAGGAAGTTAAACACAAATAGGCAACTCTGTGATATAGGTCACTTCCCCTGATCTGTTTCACTAATTTTTCTACTTCTATTAAGACCAATGTAATATGATTTACCCTCTAACGGTTTGTATGCCACACAATTAATCTCCCTGTGCCACATTGTACTTATCTTGCAGGCCTGATAAAAACCTGATTTAAATCGGTTTCCGGATTTTTTTTTATTTTTCCCGATTTTTTCCCGATATTTTTTTCTTTCCGATTTATGAAAAAAAAAAGAAAAAAAAAAAATCCAGATTTTCTTCTTTTTTTTTTTTTTTTTTTTTTTTTTACCAATTTTTTTTTTTTCTCCCATATTTTATCCTGATTTTCCCGATTTCCCTCTTATTTTCTCTATTCTTCCCTTTTTTGCCCTATTTTTTCCCCAATTTTCTTACTCGAAAGGGGGGAATGTTAGATGCTATTTTTTCCCCGCGAATCCTCTTCTTTTTTTTTTTTTACTCAAGGGGGGCGTGGTTGAGGGCAAAACAAAAAACCTATTTTTTTTTTAGTGCTCATTATCACCCCTGATCTTGGGATACTTCCAGCACAAGATTAATCTTTACCAGTATTAATTATAAGGGTTGTCATTAACCCTGTAAGTCGGGGCTCTGATCGGATCGGAAGATCGGAGCGACACCCTCGCACCTTTGATCGGTATCGGATCGGAAGAGCGACAAAAAAAATCAGCCATTTTTTTTTTCTAATGACGAACATTTTAGTTTTGGGCTATCAAATGCTCGAAAAAAATTCATGGCTGGGGTTATTTTGTCATTTGGAGTTGTAGGTATGCATTATAATCCAAGATGGCGGCCCGCATGTTTTGCCTCTGCTCTTAGACCAATATTATTAATTTCAAAGTCATGGAAAGGCACTAAATATCAACAAACATGGTCTACACCAACTCCACATGACAAAATAATCCAGCCATGAATTTTTTTAAAGCATTTGATAGCCAACAACTTGAAAATTTTCGGCATATGCCGATTTTTGCCGATTTATTATCTTTGATCGGCCATCGGCGTGATTCAGCCGATCGGGCATGATCGGATCAGTATCGGCGTCCGATCCGATGATCGGTTACAAGGTTAGTTGTCATGGAGCAAACGAAGACCAGTAAAGGGCAAACGAGCAACTTTAAAAACAGACAAAGAAAGCAACTGAAGTGTGAAATATGTAGTGTTCTGTACAGACCCAGGAAAATAAGATATACTTGAAATGCTCAATTTGAGTAGAATATATACCTATATACAGGCGTGTACGTGGGGGTTTAGGGGTTAATCCCCCCCCCCCTCAAATTTTTGTTATGTGTGTGTTTTGGTAGAAACCCCCCCCCCCTCAAATATTTTTGTTATTAATTTTAAAAAAAAGTGGCCTTACCTCCCCGACCACCCAAGGGAAACACAAAAAGTGGTCTTAGTAGACAGGTGGTCACTTAAGCAGGTTTGACTGTACTAACTATTATAATTGCCTTGCAGACCGATACGCTGGGATCGCTGTCGTGAGAGCCACAGACTCCACTCTGACCCTTGAGACCTTGAAGGGTAAGAACTCGTGCCACACTGGTGTCAGGAGGACAGCAGGGTGGAACATTCCTGTTGGGTATCTCCTGGAGGCTGGTTACATGGAGCCGGTGGACTGTGGGGATGATATCAATGCTGTAGCTAACTTCTTCAACCAGAGTTGTGCTCCAGGTGAGTCTCTAGTCATCTTTGTTACTTCCTCTTCATATTAAAGTGACTCGGTAACAGCGTTGAAGGTTAATGAAAAAAAATGTGTAATGTTTGTATGAAATGTTACTATTATAATTTATACGAAACCTGTGTAAAGGAATGTTTTACAGAGAATCCCCATATCGTGAAAGGGGTGTAGATCGAGGCTAGAAAATGACAATGAAAGTAACATTGAATTCAGAAATTGACATAACAGCTGGCCAGTCATTGGTGCATGCTTACGGTAAGCCCCGCCCAGTTATACAATTTACGCACTATATGTCATTCAGAGTAAAGTGGGACTATGATTCTTTATAAAGTTACCGTAAACCAAAACGTTGACAAATATCTTTCGTCATGAATTTTCCAAACTTTGTTTGGAGGATGGATTGTGTTTTGATGAGCCAGGTCACTGCTGACAATCACAATGCATGTTGGCAACATTCCACTGGCAACATTTCACAACATTTCACCTTTTTTTTCTTCAAACGTTCATTAAATCATGTTTTTTTTTTTTTTCCTTGTTTTTGTGTATGGTAAGGTGCCTACTTGGAGAGGAATGACCCTTATGGAACCAACCCTGCCAGTCTATGTGGGATCTGTACCGACAAACAATGTCCTGCTGATTCCACAGAGCTGTATCAAAGCTACGCTGGAGCCTTCCGGTAGGTCTCAACACTAGACTCCCAGGACTTAAAATCATCTTTTGGGAGGTCTTGTTATTCTGAAAGACAACATCATACCATTCTGAAAATTGAAAAAGGGTTCAGAATTCATAAAAATGTCCACGATAAGAGGTACTGGGCAATAAAAGATACCGAACAATACTGACGGGGATTCCTCCGCCAATTTCGAGATTTCAAGACGGAAACAAACTTAAACTTTCAGATTATCATTAATCCCACATCTAGCAGTATAGCATTTTTTTCCTCTCATCTGAAATTTTTTATAGAGTCCCTGTGAGCATAATGGGGTAACAAATAGTTCTCAAATTTAGGATTTAGATGCAAGGAAAATGTGTCCTTTTACCTAAATATATTCTAAATTTGTCTGCGGAAAGGGGCACAGCTGCCCCCTTGAATTCTGCCTAGGGCGTTGCCCCCGGGCCCCCATTTAATCTTCCTCCTTTTGGGGAATTTCTGTGTCTCATTCTTGCAGCGTCACTGAACAATAATGAGTGCAGTCAAGTCATTGGACTAAGACCAAGTACATGTAAATGTACTAACAATAACACAATGCACTAAATTGAGGACTCTGACCAATTTACACATGATAGGGAGATAAAAAAAAAAACAATACTCTAAAAATATGTTATTTGTATGATGATCTGAAGTGCTTAATGATTCATGATCTGATACCAAGCTCATTATTTTTGAAAATCAACCAAGTGATAACTTTTTCTTTGTGAAAGCATTAAAATGAAACAATACGCTGAAAGTATGTTTGTTGTATGATGATCCGAAGTGCTTGATGATTCATGATCTGATATCAAGCTCATTAGGCAAACATTAATGTTGTAAATGAACCAAGTGATAACGTTTTCTTTGTGAAAGCATTGATTGACATGTGAAAAGTTTGATCTGGGCCCTGTATTATCGTAGAAAGAGTTGTGATTGACTGACAGGCCCAGGGCTCTATTTCGTAAAAGTTTGCCTGACAATGGATGATACAGGCTAATGAAATGATTGTATTTGATTGGCTATGAGGAAATGAAGTCAGCATCGGTCTGTGGTAGGTGTTATTGATAACAGGGCCCTCTTGTGTGTCTGTACAGACAGGGCTCCACACAAACTTTGTTTTGGGAAGGGGTCCGGATTGACCTTTTAAAAGGAGCAGCCCCAACATTTAGGGGGTGCAGGCTTGGAATTCAGGCGCCCATGTGTCCCAGGCGTCTACTAACGTTGAGCCCTGGTAAAATGGACCTTCAGCTAAATCATGTGACTGTTTTTTTTTACTCGCAAATCATTCAAAGATTTTCTCACTCCCAAACCACATTTGAACAACCTATTGTGTAGGAAGCAAAAGTACACAAACTTCCTGTCTGCGGTCCAAACTTCATACCTTGGAGTGAATGTATTTGATTATATATCTTTTCATACAAGTAGTAAATATCTTCCACACACATAGTCCCAGAGAGCAAATTTGATTTTAATTTTCAACATTTGTTAGCATACAAACGATTGAACCAGAAAAGGGAGGATTGCAGATTCATTTTAGGCAGTCTGATTGCTCAGGGATGTCACCTTCAATAACATTTTCAGTAATATCATTGTATTCAGGCCTTTATGCCCTTATTCTCTCCCTGAAATTCAGATGCATGTGTACACATCATTTTGTTATTCCATCGTTAATCAATAACTCGCCCTTGAAAGTCTCAATATACGCAGGGAATAATTTTCCTCAAATTTTTTGATTTAATAGCAATTTCAGCTGATGGATAAATATTTCAAATGAAATTCTGTACATTTCTATGGAAGAAAACTGCTACACAAAAGATATTTTGTATAGCAGTCTTGCAAAAATGCATAGCAAATTGCGATGCGATACCAGGAAAATTATTCCCTGATATGGCTAGAGTGAATCACTGATAAATCATGAAACCCATGCTACTTGAAGCTGTCGAATTGCTAGGTTCACACGGGAGTCTGTTAACACTGGAGTCTGTTAATTTCAAATTTATCTTGTGGTTTAAAGTTTTAGGTTTACATATATCGAGTAGTTGAGGACTGTTGACTTTTTAGGATTAAAAAACCACAAGCAATCTTATGGTTATTGCAGTACTATGAGCTGGGGGAGGGGAAAGGGGGGGGGGGGTGTTCTCACTTGAGCGTATGTGCATGCTGCCTGGGCACAATTAAATTTTCCAGCTTGTACTTAAAACATCTTCTTTCTCTGCTTGTTTGAACATTTGCTGTTCACAGTTCAGCCATGCGTGACCCTTGTCATTAGTAGTTTGTTGTTTGGGGGTTTTGCAAGCTTAAAGCTTAAAGTTTAAAACTTCATCTGTCTCGTGTAAACATAGCCACACTCTATCATGAATCTCATGCCACTTGAAGCTGTTATAACTTTAATAATAAGGATGTAGATTACCAACTATATCTCACATTCTCCAATTACATTGTCTAAATGGTGCTTCAGTTTAAGAGGCAATTAAATTGAGAACAATATACTATAAATGTTTCATTGGCTGACTGCCATTACCAATCATAAGATTATTTATCTTTCATTGTGTGATTTTTCGCTACCATTTTGCCAACATAAATCATGCTAATGAGGTAAGAATTCAATTCATTTTTCATCTGTGATTTCTAATTTCAAGCCTCATTACACATGATGTGCTAAATGTATTCTGCGTGCAAGTAGAACTATGCCGGTCAATATGTTTCACTAGACTGCAAAGCAGCCAATAGCGAATTTCATGCTTGCACTTTTGACCAATCAGAAGCCTAGAATCTGAATATATGCGACATATAATATGATATAGGATATGGGTAAACTCCATATGGAGCCGGGGCATTTGGTTTGGTGAGATCAGAGCTTGGCGGTGCCATCATTGTTTAATAACATTGATCCAAATTTTGTCACATTCTATTGTTGATGAAACAGCTGCTTTTGTACCTGACGGATGTGCTGCAGACAAAGAGGAGTTCGATCTTTTGTAGAGAGAGTGGGGAGTGAGAATTGGTACTAATCAGTACCACCTTTGAATTATGAAGCATGTCTATAGAAACAGGAGTTTCTGTTATAAAGGGGGTGGGTTCAATAATTGTTCAGTACCTATGAATCATTAAACGTGTCTATAGACAGAGGAATTTCTATTATAGAGCGTGTGGGTTTGAGAATTTTCAGTTCTGGTATCTTTGAATTATGTTGCGTGTCTGCCGACAATCCCTACATGTTATTTATTTTAATTTGTTTCGCTTCTTTCTTTTTTTTTCTTCTTTTTTTATCATATCTTATTTGTTAAATCCTTTATTTATTGGATATAACAAGAGAAAGCATGTAGAAAGGAGCATTCAAGTCTAGGCTACTGCCTGAATATACAATTAAGACAGTACAAGACCAAAAAATAATACACATACTTTTACATTTAAGAAAAGAAAGAAACAGGATAAAGATACAATGGAAAACTACAACAAACAATCACATGTCGTATGGAACTGCTTCATAAGTTTGGGCACTTGGAACATTGAACATTTTACTCTTTATTAAAAGGCGGGGTGAAATTTGCTCCTCCTGTGAAGTATGTTAAACATGCCATGAGCTGTCATGACTCCACAGACATATCCCTCGTGCACGTTGTATACCATGCACAAATCCCATACATACTGTACATGACGATTGAATTATTCATACTCCTTGTAAATTTGATGTTGTTTTTTTTTTTTTGCCTAACTCAGTCATGGAAGATGGACTGGTTCAGTAGGGCTCTTGTTAAATTTGATTTGATTTGCTTTGATTCAGTTTATTGCGATAAAAGAAAATGCATCTGGGAAGCTGAAATTGTCCAATTTACAAAGTCAATATACAACACAATAAACGATCAAAGTATGAATGACTAAAACGTACGACTTTAAATCATGCATAATGAAACAAAATGAATATCAAATATTACATAAAAATCGAAATATATTACAAATATTACATCAAAATCGAAATATATTACAAATATTACATCAAAATCTAAATATATTACAAATATTAAAAACATTAAAAACCTTCTCTGTCATCACGAAAGGAGAGAGAGAGAGAAAGACAGAACTAGAAAGAGGAATAGAAGGAAGAGGAAAAAGACAGAAAAGTTAATCATATAATATACGAAAGATTGGAGGAGAGGGGTAGAGAAGGACAGAGTAGAACAAGAAAAATAGGAAGAGAGGAGAATCGTACAGTCTTGAGGTATGTTTTCATCAAAATCAGAAGAAGAAAAAAAGCGAGCCTCTGCCAAGTACACCTCGAGTTGAAAAATTATGATTTTAAAAAATAAAACAAATATGAACTGTTTGAATATATAATATATCAACGTCATTTTTTAAATTTGTTAAATTCAAAAGAGTAAAGTTATGCCAATCCCACAACACATCCAAGTTAAATACTTTTATAGAGTACAGAAGCTGTGACGTCATAAAATTCTATTTTTAGAATTTCACAATTTTTTCTTCATATTCCGAAATAACATCAAAAATAATGTCCAAATGTCGAAAACCAATTGAATTTGTGGAGTATTGGCTGAGATATGACCATCTGAATAAATATACTCCCCATAGGAACTCAGTGTTATATGCTCTGGCTCCTAATGGTTAGGAGCTAGAGCATATATAACACTGAGTTCCCATAGGACATATATTCATTCAGATGGTCATATCTCAGTCAATACTTAACATATTCAATTGGTTTTCAACATTTGGACATTATTTTTGATGTTCTTTCGGAATATGAAGAAAAAATTGAGAAATTCCAAAAATATATTTTTGATGACGTCACACTTCACCACTCTATACATTCTCAAGGAACATAAATTGGGACAAATCAATTTTCATGTGCAGTGCTTAAAAAATTAAAAAACATGGTAAGGTAATGAAAAATTCAGTTAGCTGTACGCTGATTTTGTTGAATTATTATCAACATCTTGTCTCACTCTTTCCACCATACAGATGCCTCGCTGAGGGCGCCGGGGATGTAGCCTTCATCAAGCCTCAAACAGTTATTGATAACACAGATGGAATTGGACAGCTCGAATGGAACAGGGGCCTTGTGTCTGCTGACTTCAGGCTTCTATGTCCTGGTAACACACAGTCTACTGTCGACAATGCTGACAACTGCAACCTAGCCAAGGTACCCTAGAACGAAGCAGGGGGAACTAGAGAGTCTGACGGTGTTAGCCATTTAGACTCTTGAACACCAGGGACTCATTTCACAAATCCTTTTTTCAATGATAAATGACATAAATCAGTGACATATCTGTTGACAACCAATCAGATTTAAAGATTTCAGTAGCTTATAAAAAAAACTTTCATTTGTCACTGATGACAAGTTTTGTGAAATGGGGCCCTGTTGTGTGACTTAAAAGAAAAAAGAAACACTTGGGTAGCTTAGCAAAATTTAGTGGCTGGAAAAGATGTGTACGAAATGCCATAGACCTAGCTCTTGGTAATATTGGTGTTAAAATATTGTAATTTGAAGGGCATTAACTGCAGGCCAGAATAACTCTTTTTAAAAGTATATGAGATAAGGTTCCTCTGGCTTCAAGCAGATGGCATATTTATATATCTCTTCATTCAGTTCCATTAGAACAAAATCATTCGTAGTCTAATGGTTTGAGCACTTGACTTGAAATTCAAAGGTCGTGATTTGATCCCCGACACAGCACTTATGTCCTTTGGCAAGGCAGTAATCTACATTTGCCACACTCGACCAAGGTGAGGTAAATGGGTACCTGGCAGGAATTAATTCCTTGAAACGCTAGAGCCCTGTAATGGCAACTAGGCTAAAGCCGGGGTAATAATTAATTTGTGCACCTCGGAATAGAGTTGTCTAGATAGACAGCGCTATATAAATGCCTATTATTATTATCATTTAGAAAGTGCTCTTACACCTTTAATATGGTTTCGAAGCGCTTCACAGAGTTCAAACAAATTAACATACAACTAGCAAAAGTTAGTGATAATCATTGAATAGGAGAGTTTTGAGAGCCTTCTTAGGAGCATCTAACGAAGGATACTGGTGGACAGATCATGGCAGGTCATTCCACGGTCGTAGTGCAGAGGCCTGAAAAGCATTATCACTTTACAATCTCACTCCACTACTTAGAGCCACAAGTGGGACACCAAAAATGTCACAAAGTGGGTCCCTAATTTATGGAATTACCCACAACAGTCAAAGTCTTGAAAATTATGCATTGTCTGATTGGCAGCCGATGCAATCGCTTCAGCAAAGGTCCTAGAATTAGAGTTATTATTATTGAAGTTCATTCTCCTTTTACAGTCTCCTGCCCATGCTATTGTGACATCACCATCTACATCAGCTGAAGATATTATGGCCTTCCAAGCTGTCCTCGACCGAGCTGTGGTAAGTTAACTTGTCACATTCCTTTCCTTTAAATTTTCTTTGATGCTGGAGCATGTGTCACGAAACCTCTAAAACTTTATAACACCACAGGAAGTAATGGTTATAATATTGACAATTTTAATTATATGGTATATAATGTGAAGACAGTAGAAAGGGTATCTTTAGAGAACAGAACGAGCCATGATACGGAAGATGTGTGGTGTGAAACCATCCAATAGAGAGAAAACGGGTGAGCTGATGGAAAGGTTGGGTCTGGAAGAAACTGGTGGATGGGGTTAAGAAAAGTGGATTGTGATGGATGTATCATGTGTTGAGAAGGAGAAATTATAAACCTGTGAAAAGAGCGTGGGATCTGGAAGTGGATATATCATGAGAGGGAAAGGAAGACCAAAGTTTTCAAGGAAAGATATGGCAAAAAAAGATTATATTCAATTTTAGTTTTATTGTTAAAAAAAAGAACAGGGTAAAAATTCAGAGACTTGTTTTGTCATATTTACAGTAAAATATAAGAAAACATGAAATATGGTTATAAAATGTACATTGATATAACCGTAGTTCAATAATAACTAAAACAAAGAAAGTGACTTCATGCATTAAAAAGATAATGTTAAACAGCAATGAATATGTTGGAGAATGATGGTATGGAAAGCAGTAAGGTTGGTCTAAATGAGGAGGAAGCTCGAGACGAGAAGAAGTGGATGGAGGTAGTGTCGGTAATCCCACGTATGAGGGATAATGCAGACTTTAATAAATGATGACGATTATAAATTGTATTAATCATATTTATCTTGTAATAAATAAATAATATTAGGCCCACCTCCTTTTTGGCTGAGGCCTCTTTTTTTGCTATTCAGGGGAAAAAAAGAAAAAAAAGGATGTGTTTAGTTTTAATAGCTTTTAAAGTGAAACAAATCATATTTTTTGTTCATACATTGTATCAGTATACTCACATAGCACAATATCTATGAACAAATAGGCTTGGCCAGCTATAATCAGCATGGCAGCCATCTTTGACAATATGGCAAAATAATAAATAGTAATGCCCTGCCTCCTTTTTTTGAAAAGTCAGGAAAAGAAACATATTGGCCCGAATTCACAAAGCAAGGTTTGAGCTCAGACCAAGGTTTGAGCTCAAACCTCCTTTTGTTTCGCCAAACCTCCTTTTGTTCTTTACAAACCAGGTTTGTAAAAAACGCGTAAAACGCGTCATATGACATACGTAAACCAAGGTTTGAGTTCAAACCTCCTTTGTGAATTTGGGCCATTATGTTTGTTATTTGGCCTTATGATAACTTATTCTTCTGTAAATCACTTGTAGACTTTGTTTGGAGCCGACAACAATCTGAATGGATTCTTGATGTTTGACTCTGTCGCCCAAGGTGGAGTTGATTTGCTCTTCAAAGACAGCACACAGGATCTGGCCAACCTTGAATCTGGTTTGACCTACAGGACATACCTGGGAAACTACGCTAACACTATCGAAGGTAAGTCACATGCACTGTGTATAATGTTCTGAATGTTGCTTCGTACGTCTAATGTTATCTCCAAGAGCTTTACAAAATAGTCAGGATTACGGTTAATGGGGATTGAGGCTTGCCTACATACAGTGTTGAAATACATGCAAGATGGGCACTTATCAGATACAAAACCAGTGATTGCCAGATTTGGGTTAAAAAAAAAACAATTTATTTTTATGAGCCCACTTTATATTACTGAATTAATTCATTTCTATAGGTTCACATAGGCAATAGTCCACTGAAAGCCATCATGTGGGTTTATGATAATTGGATATTACTCTTACATCTTGTTTTTGTCGTTTCCTCTCTCTGTCTATCTCTCTTTCTCTCTCTCTGTCTATCTCTCTGTCTATCTCTCTCTCTCTCTCTCTCTGTCTATCTCTCTCTCTCTCTGTCTCTCTCCCTCTTTGCTGTCTGTATCTGTCTATCTTTGCTCTTTCTCTCTATCTCTCTCTACTCTCTATATCTCTCTCTCTCTCTTTCCCCCTCTCTCTCTCTCGATCTCTCTCTATTTCTCTTTCTCTCTCAAGGATTAAAGATGTGTCCAGAAAACTCTCTGAGATGGTGCACAACATCATCAATTGAGACTCGCAAGTGTCGTGACATGAGTGCTGCATTCAAAGGAGCTAACTTAACCCCTCAGATATCATGCTATGAAGAGACAAGCACGGGACTCTGTGTGGATAGGATTGTTTGTAAGTTATTTCATTTCAATCAACTGGTTCACTTTTAGTCTCTTCATGCATTTAACTAGTTTCTTTTATATCCCTTTCGAGACATTCGATATCATATGGTTTGGCTCAATATTTTTTTATTCAGAGCCCTAAATAGTATTCAAGATGCGCAAGTAAAAAAGGCAGAAATGTCTGCACATACTGTCCGTTTGTGTTGCTCTTTGAATTTTTCAAAGGAAAAGCTTTGAAATCCTTTTATTGGCAACGATTGTTTGTAAATCAATATCGGCCACCTTTTCAACTTTTGACAAAATATCTACCATTGAATATTGTTTTCAACAGTGAAGCATTCAACAAAAAAATGTTATTGTTGCCAATTTGAAGAGCAGCAGGTGATCAACTTTGATGTTAGCCCTAAGAAATACCTGTCCTTAAGAGGGATGCGTTGTAATCAGAGACGCCAAGTTCAAAGGTCCGCAATGCGTGACATTTGCATGATTCGGCGTGCGAGCGCGCGGGCAAGGGTATAACATATGTATAAGGTATAGCGGTTTTTCAAAATCTAGCGCGCACGTTGTGCGTGAAGAGCATTTCCAGACCCTCGAAATGCGTGATGTCACGCCTAATGCGTGATACTTGGTAGCTCTGTGTAATGGAAGGACAAACAATACTAAGGTGAAGCTTAAACAGAATTACCACATTGAAAGAAAAATTAAATAATGATAATGAAAGAATAACATTTTAACACAGTTACCAAGGTTACGGACACAACATGTGTTCATGGAAAAGAATAGAATATGAGAATGAAAAGAGGAACTCGGGAGTAACATACTTCACTGAAAGAAGGACGTAATAGAAAGAGTAGAATGAGGAGGGGGGGGGGAATCCAATGCTTTTATGGAACAAATTCAAATTAAAGTCTTGTATTGTTTTGGTCCATCTATTTGTTGTGGAAAAGATTAAATGAATCATTGACTTTCAATTTTCTTGATATATTACAAGATACTTTTGGATACTGAATGTCACTTTCAAGACAACTGTAATATCATGGATACTACTGCAATTTCTTGTTACTTTAACAGCCGGTGATGCTGACGTCGTAACGCTCGACGGAGGTGATCTCTACGCAGGTGGTGACAAGATCGCGCCCATCGTCGGGGAGAGCTACGATGTCGGTGGCGACAATCCAGACGCAAGCTACTGGGCAGTGGCTATCGCTCGTAAAGGAACTCAGTTTGGCATGGATGGTCTTGCAGGTCGTAAGTCCTGTCACACAGGTATAGGCAAGACGTCAGGATGGAATGTGCCTGTAGGTCACTTGATCAAAAATGAACAAATCTTCGTTAATGACGGCTGTGATGTACCCATGGCTGTAGGTAAGTTCGAGCAAAACCAAACCATGACTTGATTTTTTTTTGTTAGAAAAATTATCATACTTTTTTGATGAAATGAGGAATATTATCTTTTTGCCTAGGTTCTTTGAGTTATAGCTAACATTTTGTGATCCTGTTATTGACGGTTGTTCAGATTGTTCTGTCTGGAGTCACACAGTGATCTGAAATGGTTATTGACCGCTTAGTTCCATCGGTACATCATGTCTTCAATCAAAAGAAGTACATAATTCCTTGAAATGCTAGAGCGCCGCAGTGGCTGCCTTGCTAAAGCTAGGGTAATAATCGGGGCAGCGCCAGGAGCGTCACAACGTGACGGACATGTGCGCTATATTAGGAGCCACCATTATTATTATTATGTTCGATTCGGCTTATGATTATTTGTACTTTTTCTTCTACTTTTCTCTTTCATACGTAGCATCCAAAATGGTTAATATTTTTGTGCGTAAACATTGTTTCATCTTTTACACCTAAGTGCCCCTCGAGCATTCTTGTTCTAGTTGATTCTGCACCTTGCAAATCTTATCTATTATTATTATTATTCTAATTATGATTACAGGAGAGTTTTTCTCTGCTGGGAGCTGTGCACCTGGAGCAAAGACAGACAAGTATGATCCCACTGGGACCAACCCATCCAGCTTGTGCAACCTGTGTATAGGAACAGGGAATAACTACTGCGTCAGGAATGCAAACGAACCCTACTATGACTACGCTGGTGCATTTAGGTAAGGTTTATTTTTTATTAATTTTTTAATTTTTTGTTGTTGTATATTGTGCAATTGCAAACAAAAGCCATTTCAGGTATCAGTGGATATAGCACCAGGGTGTTTCACAAAGACTAAGATCGACTTTAAGTTGGACTTAACTATGGCAGGCCATTCATGCCACTGTTTGCTCTCATCATTATGATCTTTAGACAATATTTTTTTCCTTTAATACCGGGTAATGAATTGTAAAAATAATGTAGATTTGTGACCAAGATTTTGTACGTCCCTTGAGAGACCAATGCCAGTAAATGGTGAAAGCAAACAGTGGCATAAACGGCCTGCCATAGTTAAATCCAACTTACAGTCGATCTTAGTCTTTGTGAAACACCCCCCAGGTATTATTGCACTTGCCGCCTTAATTACGTGAGAGAAACTCCTAAATTCTGCAGTCCTTTACTGCAACTTCAGCCTCTTCCCCTGACCACCCTAGGTCCATTTTGTTGATGTCTTTCTGAATGGCTTTCATCTGTGACAGTTTAACAGATAATTGTTGACAGCAGGCCCCCGTCTTACAAAGATTTGTGATTGATCTAAATCAATAGCAAATCCTCTGATCAATCGCAAGTTTGTAGTCTCCTATCTCTTATGTATATCAATCGCAAATAAGTTGCGATTGATATCAACTCTTTGTAAGACGGGGCCATGGTCACACCAGCAGTCTCTGTAAAGAGAGTTCCATATAGGCCACTCAAAATGGTTCACTACAACTCATATTTGTTTGTTTGTTTTACCTGACTGCTAAGAAAGCATGTGTATGCTTATAAGTAAGCAACCAGGGTATCGACGGCTTCAAGTCCTCTCTGAGGGACTTGGTAATGAGAATCAATGCCTTACCAAAGGGCACTAGCGCATTGACTTGGTTTCAAACCTAGGACCTCTGGGTTACGAGACCACTGCTCAATCACTGAGCCATCGGGCCTCCTCCCTCTGAGCTATTGCTTAGCGCCCTTGGGGCAGAAGGTGTTTACTCTTTAAAGAGAAGGTTGAGTTCTGGGAAGAGGTGACAATAATTTGTGAGCGTTATCATTGTATAATATGCAGGTGCGGAAGAACATCAGATAAAAAATGTTCCCTGAAAAGCATGGCTCTTCAAATGCCTTAATATTCTAAATATGGCATGTAACATCATTGAAATCAGGACGGATTTTTATGCCACATGTTCGTGTGGTCCCATATACATCTTTCTGTGTACAGTGTTTGTAACTTTACCAAGACTGGGCCAAATTTCTTATAATTTTGATGATTCCAGAACCTTGCAGTACACACCAATACTTATATGCTACAAGATCAACATTTTCTGATCGATTCCACACCGTTTCTTTCATCATGCAATCGCATGACCAGAACTCAACTTTATCTTTAAAATCCTCTCAACACACCAATCTTTGCTACTGGATGATATTTTCTGTTCAGTGTGGAGGCAGTATGAACTGCACTGTGTAATAGCTGTTTAATATAGGATGAATAGGCATTGATCTTTAATCTTAATAAAACTTAACACTTTGCAGATGCTTGGCAGAGCAGGCTGGAGATGTTGCGTTCGTGAAGCACACCACCGTTCCCGACAACACAGATGGAAACGGCACTGAAGACTGGAGTATGAACCTGAATAGTGCAAATTATGAACTCCTGTGTGCGAACAACACTCGCATGCCCATATCAGCATGGGAGACATGTAACCTGGCCAAGGTGCCGTCGCATGCAGTAGTGACCAGCAGCACTAAAACAACTGCAGAGAAACAAGAGATTGCCAGTCTACTACTTAACGGTCAGGTGAGAAAACACAGTGATCAGGATTGAATATCTTTTTTTTTTTTAAACAGCACCTTTTCGAATATCATTAGAGACATTGTTTATATATACAAACCCTGAATAAACCTGATTATTATTTTTATTGCCCCCCAAAATGGAAATTTCTCCTTCACCAAAATTAAAATTTCTTAGAATATTGGCAAAAGTAGCTTAGCAAAATATAGTGGCATGAAAAGATGTGTCTAGAACGCAAACTGCATACCGGTAACTGTTCAAAATCATAGTTTTATCACACAGAGGTAGGACCACAGTATTATGATATGGAGTTGGTAAATGCATATACCATCTAGATGAGGACACAGCAGTATGAGGCCATTAGTAAGAATTACCCACACAAGGTATCTTTAGAACTTACACGCCCGAGGCAATAGCCAAGGTTGTTTTCGACTGTTTCAAAGGTACCAAGTGTGGGTAATTTTACTAATGCCTGAACAAAATGTTGTGTACTATTTGTTTTATAAGATGATGTTTTATTTGTTTTATAACATAACACGATTTTGAACACGATTTTACTAATGACCGTTCGTTAGTAAGATTACGTGTTAGGCAAAATAAATGCCTGGTCACGTGTTCGCTCTCAACCAATCATTTGATTAGGATCCGCTTCATTATCTTATACTGTTAGCTAAACCTTCATTCAGATATATCATAAAAGAATGTCTAACTAACAGACATAACTATAACTATTATGCATCTTGGATTCTGGACGTGTCTTTTCATGGCCCTACATTTCGCTATTAAGGCTATAGCTAATGATGCTTGTACTTTGCTGTTTTATTTAGAACCTATTCGGCAGTGACGCTGGCTCCGACTTCAAAATGTTTGACTCTCAGGCCTACAGCGACACAGACCTCCTCTTCAAGGACTCCACCCAGATGCTGGTCGATGTCGGCGATCAGGATACAACCGAGAAGTGGCTTAGCCAGGAGTATGTGCAGGACCTTGACGCCATCTCCTGTGGTACGACAGGAGGAGCTTCCAGGACTGTCCAGTCATCCATGGTTGTCGTGGTGATGGCCTTCCTGATCCAGATGGTCTGGTTCGGGGTGTTGTCTCGCAAGTAAACTGGTTTAGAAGGTCAGGAGTAGGCTGGAGTTTAGTGCATGCTAGATGCTCACACGGGGCATCTATATGCATTCATGTAGACATACCAGTTAATAATGAAAGCCTGCTCCTGGCCGCTTAGTTTCACAATCCTTATTTAGCCGTCGACATAAGAAGTGTCACCCTATATAAGCCTTAGCTTAATGGATGATAGTCGACATGAGTCTATGTCACTTTCAGCAGACCTGACCTGACCTGACCCGATATGACTCCTCCAGTGAAATGAATCGCAAGCAGAAACTGCATGTCCACGATCCCTATATGGATGTTCTGTGGATATTTACAAATTCTTTTGTAAAAGATTCCCTTTTTGCTCCAAGAAACATTCATTTCACATAATGGACTTCTAGAACAGTTTCTGTTTAATAGTCCCTTGTCTCTTTATGTATGTTTGTGTGTTTCTTTGCTTTCTATCTTTTCCAATCTTTGAATATAATTAAGCTTGTTTAGCTTTTTTCAACTAGTAATTATAACTTTTTTCTTTTAATTTTAATTTGGGTGGTATTCATTGCGTAGTATTGTAGTTGAATTTATGATTCATTTTCATTTGATTTCTTATTCATGTAGTATTAATCATTTCCAAATTATTAGACAAGTATTTGAGTCCCTCCTTGTAAAGGTGATATGTTACCTTGAGATTCATACAATGTCTTTAAGTATCCCATGGCAGTTGTTCTTAGCATTCTGGATCAAAAAGGAGACACTATACTGCTGTAATGTAAGGTCTGATGAAAGTGTTCATAGCATGTATATGTACATGTATATCATATTAATCAAGACTGCATGTGAAGATACATTTACTCACTTGTGTTTAACAATTTAATTAAAGAATGACTGTGACATGCAAAACTGTATTGCATATGAAGTATGTCAAAATTTCCTATGATATGCTGTGAAATCTATGTATACTCTGAAATATATATATAAGAAGAATGATTTATCATGTGTGCATTACATATAACGAGACCCATTACTCAAAGTGCATTGATTTTATTAGTGCATGAGTGATGTACGCCAATGACTTATATGTATGCATTATATGAACGTTGTTCTTTGAATTGAGATTTTAGAAAATGAGCCAGGTTTTCTTTGTCAGTTTAGTTTGAGACATTCATTATTCAGCATTTTATTTTCCTTTTAGTACCATGCAAAATCAGATGCATTGCCAAGGGTTTTTGACTACAGGTGTATTGACAAATTTCAATTCTTATATGTACAGCTTATTTGCAATGGGGTTAAATGAGAAAATCTTCCCAACTCATAGATGTCAACCAGTAATCATCAATTGAAGGCTCATTGTTAGCAATACAATCTCCCTACGTTTCATTTGTTTTAAAATGGAGAATATAACACTTTCATTGTATGAAACTCCCAGGATGACATTCCACCAATAAAGCACTAACTAAACTTTCCTGAAATAAATTTATGCCATTGGACATAAAACTACATGTATTTCATTGTAAATTGATAAACATTGTTGTAAAGTTCATAAGATTCCAAATGCTGTATTTTTTTACCAAATAAAAGTGCTTGGAAGAAGCAGTATTAGAAATACTCACTTCCTTGCACTCTAAACCGTCATACATGGCAATTTTTGCCATATTTTTATATAAATTTTAAATGTTTTTTTATACAACATTTACTGAATATTTTATGTATTTTGCTTTAGCAAGTTGCAGTGGCAGGACCATTCACTTGTAGCGTGAAATACTACAGGGTTTCCGGTTTAATACTTAGAAAAAGAATATAACATTGCATTTGTTCATTTTAAAGAAGAGTCTTGTGACTATAACTTGCATTGAAAACTCCTGTACTTCAAAGAATGTGATTGAAAACAGAAAAAACATACTTGTTTTGTGCGCATGCCATTTTGTACATGGTAATGTGGATACACAAAATCATCCATGTTCTTTCGATAGCCTTCAGAGAATGTTGCAAATGTTAGGAAAAAACAACCTGCTAGTTTCACAGGTCTTACAGTACATGAAACCAATACATGTACTTAGTTTTATGGATCCAAGATTTGTTCTGACTTGTTTTTCAATAACAGATCGACCAAGTGATCTTTACTGGGTGTAAGCCACAAATATGTTTACCGGTAAACAAACACATTAGTGTACTAAAAAAAATATGGAATGGCAGTCGATAAGGAATAAAGATACATGTAAATCAACATTGTGCCTTATTAAGACAAGGATATGTTTATGTGAAGGATAGCATGTGCATGTATTAACATGCCATTGGGCTATTAATGCTATGTTAGGAGATAGATAGCAGGAGAATGAATGCCTTAATTAGGCTTAGCTGTAGGAGAAAATAAATCGTATCTTTCAGGGTGATACCCAGCCAGGGTATTTTATTTTGTTAAAAAACAGGAAAATTGCTTTAAAATATTTTCATAGGCTGATAGTTGGATGCAGTGGCAGGCCATTCACCATCTACGACTTTTGTAAGAAAAGAAATATATTTTCTGTGATTGTTGTACTTCTGTTTTTCAGATTTCCCCCCTGTAGTCCCATCCTTACAGTTCGATGTTAGAATATGCAATAGGAGTTTTAACAGGTGGACGATATTCATGTTATATAATCTGTGATCATATTTCTTGTGGACAAAAATGGGCTCCTTTTTAATGTCTCCCAGAAAATAAATTTGGTTACACCTAATGAGAGATGTAGAACACAATCATGAAGAAAATACTCTTTGCAAATGAAATCCAAATACCTATGTTGCATTGCATGATATAGTTTGTATGGTACAAACATGTAGTGATACTTTTTTCCTCAAATTCTTTTGAACATTTTGTTTACGTTTAGTTTTATCATGGTGATTCGTAGATACTTTTTATCAGTATTTCTTTAATTTTTCCCCTACTTCTGTGTTTTCAAGCTTCTGTTTTTTGTTGTGAGTAAGATCTCAATAAATCTCTGTTCTGCAATTTAATATATAGTCTCATTTGTGGATGTGTTGCACCATATGAATTGTAAATATCTCACTAGCACCCCTGACAAGGTTAATATATAAGACCAACATAAGCTGGGGTATGTGGGGGGGGGGGGGGGGATAAACAAACAAAGGGAAATAAGAATGGAAAAAGAGAGAATGAGTGATAACGAAGGAAAGAGAGAGAGGGTATAAGGAGCGATGTGTACATGTATATAGAGGGAGAGAGATTATATAGAAAGAGACAAAAAATTAGGGATAACAAATGAGAGAGAGGGGGGTATAAGGAGCGATGTGTATATAGAGGGAGAGAGATATATATAGATAGAGAATGAGGGATAACGAATGAGAGGGAAGGGGGGGGGGTATAAGGAGCGATGTGTATATAGAGGGAGAGAGATATATAGAAAGAGACTTAAAATGAAAGAAATAGAGGTAGAGAGAAAGAAAGAGATATAAAGAATAATAAAAAGATAGAGACAGAGAGAGAGGAAGATATATATATATATATATATATATAGAAAGAGAGAGAGAGTGACAATGATGGCATATTCTGAGTGCTCACTGCTCTTCTACAAATCTCACACCAGCATTCAATACCCACAGTCTGCATTGAGAAAAGACATTGTAAGACCAGCATTCAATACCCACAGTCTGCATTGAGAAAAGACATTGTAAGACCAGCATTCAATACCCACAGTCTGCATTGAGAAAAGACATTGTAACATCAGCATTCAATACCCACAGTCTGCATTGAGAATAGACATTGTAACATCAGCATTCAATACCCACAGTCTGCATTGAGAATAGACATTGTAACATCAGCATTCAATACCCACAGTCTGCATTGAGAAAAGACATTGTAACATCAGCATTCAATACCCACAGTCTGCATTGAGAATAGACATTGTAACATCAGCATTCAATACCCACAGTCTGCATTGAGAATAGACATTGTAACATCAGCATTCAATACCCACAGTCTGCATTGAGAAAAGACATTGTAAGACCTCTATGAGAAGCCTACACACAGAAAGCTTGGAGGAATAATTTATTGTTCAGTAAATAACTGATAAAATATACTGACAGAAATAAATATATGTATATTCCTATATGGAAAATTTAAACCAAGGCACTTGCTCCCACTCTCCACTCAAATCAGTTACAAAAATATTGTCCTTAGCTTTAACATACTAGTACATGTGAAGAATTATTGATTACACTTCAGAGCCGTACAGATGTTAGTATTATTTAACCTTTATTCAAGTAAATTGTGAAAATGTTTAAATATTTTAAAATACATCTCAAATTCCTATAAAGAAAAAAAACACTGCAATCACTGTGCTTTATACAGTATCAAAATATCCAAATGTCCATTTTATATTTCTTTATATTCAGTGTGTACCCAAGGAGGGCTGGAGAACGGATTCTACTAGACATTTGTTACTCCTGGTTATATGTAAGATGACCCAACTTTGCATCTCACCAATGTCCCTATAATCATATAACATTTCCAGAAAGCCGACCAAAAATCATGCACATGGTAACAATAGACCATGCTAGAAAAAACATACATGTATTACTGGTAGTATTTGAGGTGTGACGGCAGTGGTAGAGTATTGTCCTGTAAACAGGAGGTTCTGGGTTTAAAACCAAGCTGATATGTGCTAGTGCCCTTTGTAAAGCATTTATTATCCTCATTAACAAGTCCCTCAGAGAGGACTTAACGCTGTCTGTCCCCTGGCCCTGGTTGCTTACTTACAAGCATATGCATTAGCAGTTGGATAAAAACAAACCCACCAAACAATTAAAACAATGGCAGTCAGTTTTCATGGATAGATATTGTGTGAGAATGGAGATTGTAAAAACACACTAAAATAAATTCATTGAATAAAAAACGGCATGTCTGTGCATAAAACCAAATTTCTCTCACTTCAAAATTGACCCCAATACTTTAAATATACATTTAAAAATATATATATATAAACAATATACATTTAAAAATAGAATTCTCTACAAAACATTGTCACATATAAATACACATATGTAATAATTTCTTTAATCGATTTGTACACATATAACATTGTGTACCACTCATGGAATATTTGTATGTGGTGCTGTGTCAATTTTGCAGCAGTTGACCTCAAAGCTGTAGAGGTACATGTACCTACAATAGCCGCAAAAAGATTTTATAAAAATAATTGCCTTTTATGAAGCAGAATGATCAGATTAAGATCAATCCATTAATTTGATTGAATTTGTATCAACATGAATACATGATCAAGTTGAATTGTTAGGCTGTACCATGATTAGGTTGTGATTATTACTCCTTTTAGACACTCGCTCAGTGGAATCACTGAGAAATAAAAAATTAAGTCAACTACTAATGTACATTAGGCAATCCAACACCTGTACCAGCTAGCCTCATTTCAAATGAGATTTCATTCATATAATAATTTCATCAAAAATTTATTTATATAATAATTCTATAAATATTCTGGATTAGGGTTGCAAAATTATTTGAGGATATACTTAATCACAGACTTGTTTGGACTACGGTATACAACATCTTTATTCAATCAAAGATTTAAGATCAGGGTTTTAATTGAGTTTAAGGCAAGGATTTGGGTAAAGGTTAGTCTATATTGCATGGACTGTTTCTGTGTCGTGCGTCTAATCAGCTGAGAAAAACAACATACTCTCGTCACTAAAACAGAGACAGTCGTTTCATTCCACCCTTGCAACAAAGATTAGCGGAGACTTTGCGCTCTGTGTGGGACGTATCGGAGTGTAAAAATGTTTAAAAAGGACAAAAGCTTGACTTGGTTAAAGGTTGCAGAGCAAACGGGGTGAAGTAGGGACTGGTTATTATTAAAAAATTGACCCAAGAGCAATTCTCTCCAGAGTATGTCCTTTTTTTTTTTAAATACAAGTTGTAAAACATGAAACACAGCTTCACCAAGAAGCTTAGGAAATGAGCTGAAACAGCAGACTGTCACAGAGAGCTGTGGTGGGCTCATCAAGTTGTAGTGTGTAATGCCCCATGGTATGCAATCACATATTGGCCTTATGGGGGTGTTTCACAAAGATTTTAAGTCGAACTTAACTCTAAGTTGGACTTAAATATTATAGAGAGCCATTAAAATTAAATATTTCCAAAAGCAAAAATTGAAGTATTTTAGACTTTTCATAAATTCCACATCAAGAACATGAAATCTCCTTGATAATAGAAAATATGAATAATTTGAATCAACATGTTATGCCTTTTGAAATAACTTTACAAAATATTTTCAAAGACCCTAACAGCTTTCCATAATTGTTAAGTTCAACTTAGGATCTTTGTGAAACACCCCCATGGTGTGATTACCAATTCTAATGGACTAGCACCGAGAATAAGAAATATATTTCATCACACTTTTACCTAAAAAATGGTATACAAATAATACATGTTTACGAGTGCATTAGTATATGCACTGGGAGCAGGTTAAGTCACAGTAGGATAATGAACAAGACTTGTGCACTTCATTGTCCATCTCATTGTGACTTATTAAACCAAGTGCAGTGCATATTCACTAATGCACTCGTAACAAGCACTCGCTAAAGCTGAACGGAATTGGTTGCTTAATCTGAGGGCTCTTTTGTACTCTTTTAAGAGTTCTGCCAGTTTCCCCAACATAAGGTTTTGTGCAAGTAGTCTTGTAAACAATGGCTGTCTTTAATTCCTCTCTTGGAATTTTGTCTTTTGGATGGACCAACCTACTTCTAATAGTGTGTTTAATAGGGCTTCTGAAGGCAATTACACTTCTGGTCAATTAAGAAAGGTGAAAGAGTGAAAATGGATTTACGGTAAGAGGATTATAAGCCTACACTAAACAGGGACTCTGGGTACCTATTGTCACCTATCTTTGGTCCAGTGATGGCAGGACACCAGGCAGTGCAGCTAAGAAAACGTGTGAGTAATCACTAATTAGCTTGAGAAAGTCTGCAGGAGTGGGCAAAAACTTGCGCAACAAAATTCAAGGGCGGTAGAAGCTTCAAAAACATGCATTTTGACGCTTCTCATTGACTACATTCTTGACCCCATTTTATAATACTCACTGACCACATTATCATGGTTATAAGTACTACATTTACATGTATGGTAATGGTTGGAAAATAATTGATAGATAATGATTGCAGTAACCATTGCTCTAATGCATGTACATGTATATACCCTACCATGTTTACTAACTTCCTTCGGCAAGTATTAACCTATACCTTAGCCACTCCATACCCAGGAGAGAAATGGGGACCTGGTAGTATGACATGTCGTGTGTAGTAATTTCCATACTTGTATATGCCATTACAGTGACCATATGGTAGGAATACTCGCCAGGGAGTGGAGATGGTGCACATTACACATGTAAAGCACTTAGAGATGGTATTACTGTACGTATTGAACTCTATAAATCCAGATTACTATCATTATTACACTTCAAATATGGGGAAGAACCAACACTGTAATATGAAAATTCTAAAAGCAAATATAAATCTAACTGATAACTAATCTTCTATTATACTCCAATGTAACAAGGAGGGAAGAAAAAACACCTTACACCACTAATGAAAATGCCCTTCTGTTATAGAGGTGGCATATGAAAGATTAAACCAGGCTTAAGCTTTGGGAAGTAATTTTTATTTAAAGGAAAAAAACATACAAGGTACACACTTTTTATTACTGGTTTTGAGAGTGGCAAAAATAGAATAATGCTTATCATGTAACAGTACACGTTTACCCCCCCCCCCCCCCCCCCCCCCCCCCCCACCCCCCCCCCTATTCCCCTGCCCCGATACACAGACTCAATTCAAGGTGGTAATGAAGTAATAATGATGACAGGAATATAGCTCCATTTCTAATACAGGAGGCAGTACAGCACCATAATAAACATTTAAAAAAGCAACAAAAACCTCCAAGACACTTACTCTCTCTGCTTGGGTGAATCCCTGACTTGTACGTTGTCCCTGTTTACAAACACAAGTATCAGGCTAAATCACAGATATCATCTGGAATCATATTCAGCAGGTCCTTCCAGGAAACCTCTGAACATCATGGATGGGCCAACTTGATTGGGACTGGTCTATAGTTACGTGTACCTCACTGATGTCCTACAATCATCCACACCCCTAACCCTACCCCTACTATCATCTTGGATCATGATCAGCAGGTCCTTCCTGGACACCTCTGAACATCATGGATGGGCCAACTTGATAGGGACTGGTCTATAGTTACGTGTACCTCACTGATGTCCTACAATCATCCACACCCTAACCCTACCATCATCTTGGATCATGATCAGCAGGTCCTTCCTGGACACCTCTGAACATCATGGATGGGCCAACTTGATAGGGACTGGTCTAGTTACGTGTACCTCATTGATGTCCTACAATCACCCTAACCCTAACCCTACCATCATCTTGGATCATGATCAGCAGGTCCTTCCTGGAAACCTCTAAACATCATGGATGGGCCAACTTGATAGGGACTGGTCTAGTTACGTGTACCTCACTGATGTCCTACCATCATCCTGACCCTAACCCTACCCCTACCATCATCTTGGATCATGATCAGCAGGTCCTTCCTGGAAACCTCTAAACATCATGGATGGGCCAACTTCATAAACATTGGTAGAGTCCAGGTATGCTTTCATAGGAGGCATATTAGGTCTAACTATGGACACCAAACCATGCCAGTAGAGAGGGACGACCATCTTACCGACGATAGACCAGGTATTTGAGGCAGGATCGTAGCACTCAACGCTGTTCCAGTTCTGTCGGTCCTTCAAGTTGTCTCCCCCAGCAACGTTAGATCTTCCCTGTAATAAGACCAGAATGATACTCACAGGAATTAAAGGCATTGTGTAACAATGTTAAATCTGAGATGCACGGCCCTACGTATTATCAGTGTCTGTAATATGGTGTAATATTGAAGCCATAAAAAAATTGTGTTTCAAAATGATCAAGAAGTGCCTCAAAAAGTAACAATCTTTGAGTGACCGGTTTTACCATACTCATTTTCCCCAATAGACTGTAGTGTTATGAAAACCAATCATAGATCTTAGATATCTTGATAATCAGACAAGCGATCGGCTTATAAAAGCCATGGGGTTCCTGACTGACCTAAAGGTTTTTAATTATCATTTCAGCATGAGCTAAATCCAGGATTTTGTTTCAGAATCTGAGAAAAGTTACTGGATTCCTTTAAGTTATCAATAAGCACGCTACTGGACCACTAAGCATACATATGCCAATCGTTACAAGAAGATCATGAAGCAAAATACATGTATAGTATAGCCTGTGATATCCACAATAAAATATGTTGCCATGCTTTCTCATACAACTTTGTGCATTAATTTGATTAACACATACACCCAAGATCAAGATACATGTACATGTTGGTTGACCTGATGATTTGATAATCAAATGATTTATAACAAAAAAAAATATCGATAGTTATTTCAAAGAGTAACCAAATGCAGTACTTCTTCATCATCAACCTTTAAACAATTTCAATCACCAGTGAGAATATGCATTCTTTCTCTGGAATCATTCAACATTTTGAGGTTTGGCTCAATAAATTTGTATTCAGAGCTCTAAATATTACACCGGAGACACAAGTAGAAAGGGCAACACATTATGCACATACTGCATCCATTGTTAGAAAACAAGTTTGCAGATCCTTAAATTGGCAATACAATTAGAGATTCATATTACCATTGTTTTTGTATCAGAATTAGCAAATTTTTCAACTTTTCAGCAATATTCCTAACCATGTTTATTTTTTTCAGAGACATTAAATGTTTATTAAAGACCGTCAATACTACTGGGCCAGAGGGGATTAGACCACACAGCGAGGTCACTGACATTAACTCAGCTCTCAACTAACATAAGAAAAAGAGGATCATGGGGGACCAACATGCACCAATCTGGGAAGTTTTCTATATAGAGGGAGCAAGTAGCTACACGTAGGACAGTGGGGCTTTAAAACAATGTACAGTACTATCTATTACAGGAGAATATTATTCTTGCTAATTTGAAGGACAATATTTGATCAATTAGTCCTAAAAATAAATCCTGAGGAAGGAAAAGGTACATATTCTTAGTGGTACATTCATGGTGTATTGCACTTATGAATTATCTGGTTTTCTTTCTCATCAAGATTAGCATGTTCTTACATTTTGTTCTTACCATTATTGACTGCGATCGACTTATGGATTATCTGGATTTTCTTTCTCATCAAGATTAGCATGTTCTCACATTTCGTTCTTACCCTTATTGACTGAGACTATCGATTATCTGGTTTTCTTTCTCATCAAGATTAGCATGTTCTAATACACTTTGTTCTTACCGTTATTGACTGTGACACCAGCACACACATGGATATCCAGGGTAGGAGCAACATCAAAAGAAACATCGTTCTCTGGGTCGTAAACATGGACGTGATTGGATGGCCCTCCTATGATGTAAATGGCATCGTTTAACAGGACACTTTTGCTACCTGTACAAAGAAATACATCATTACGATATTAACTTGAAATGGATAGAGTTCCTCTTGAAATGAGTTAAACTGATGGTGGTGTAAGTAAAAGAATGATGATAATCAAAACAACAATAATATGTCTCTTTAAAGGTACTACAGTGTATGTCCCATTTGCAGGCCAGAAAAATGTTAAAGGCCAGAAAAAAGGTTGAATTCCAACAGCGTTTGAAAGATAATACTAATTTAGAACTTCCCTCGAAACGAAAGGGCTTGAACGTGTCTGTTGGAAAATAACAACCATTAGTTGTCGAATCGACTTTAGTGATTGCAATCACTAAATAGTGAATAGTCTGATCTTCAGTCAGTCACTCAATTTTGTCTGACAGGGGAAGTCTAGAAAGTGAACGTGTTTCCTTGCATAATTTGAATGTTAGGACTCTGCTAACGTTTGAATTTAACAGATAGGACATATACATGACATATTCATAATTCCTGCAAAGTTCTACAGAATTCGATGTTGGCTGCAAAAGAGAGTTACCGGTAGTATCTTTAACCAAGGGTAGCCTCGTCCGTACCAATATTCTTAGTAACCGGTGTGTTGGCTCAGTCAGTAGAGCGTCCGCCTCACAACCTGGAGGTCGTGGGTTCGAACCCCGGCCGCATCATACCAAAAGACGTTAAAAGACGGGAGTTGCTGCTACCTTGTTTGGCGTTCAAAAGTAAGGGATAGAGCAACGTTGATCTGGCGCTGCTCAGTGGCTGCCGGGCTCACGATCAATTCTCGCTACCCTAAATAGGTACGAAAATCTCGAAATTCGCGAGACGAGGTAATTTTCACTCTCTCGGGTCGTCACTACAACTTCCGGTATAGAGTCCCATCCCGCTGTGCAGAGTTTTCACGCACGCTAAAATCAGGGTTCTTACGCTTGGAATCATGAGCCCAGCACTGTGCAGCCTCACAAAAGAAAACCATCGTCACTGATGTCAAAAGACGCAAAAAACAACGAATGAAATGTTCAAATAAACGTTGAAATATTTGCGAAAAAAAAACAAGACCGAGCAGACGACATATTCGGTGCATACACGTTGTGTTTTACGTTTGCGCTATCGCGCCTAGTAATATAGCGCCTGCACAGGAAGCTGTAATGTCGAAAAGCTATCACATAATGCAATGCGCGTTTTCAGGATTTTCCCCGGATCTCGGCAGAATCGCTATTTGGGGTAGCGAGAATTGGGCAAAAAGAATTTCCATTTTCGGTTTAACTTAATAAAATTTGGAGTGGACTTTAAAGATGATGATAATTATGATTATTATGTCATGGCTCAGTGGGAGGCCCCAGATTCAAAACCAATTCAATGTGATTGTGCCCTTTGGTAATCCTCATTACCAAGTCCCTCAGAGAGGACTTAAAGCCGTCTGTCCCTGGTTGCTTACTTACAAGCATACACATGCTTTCTTAGCAGTCAGGTAAAACAACCATCAATCAAACATATCGTTCCTATTTTCACGAAGTGACGGTAGTGAGGAAAATCAGCACGCAAATTGTATGCGATTTTCATTCACTACAGTCACTTCGTAAAAATAGGGACAATATAATAAAGTGACAAGAAATGTGGGGGGCACACAAAGAATATGGATGCTGCAAACCTTTTGATTTGAGCTCCAATGTCTTGATAATACTCCAGGACTGTGTGGCCATGTCGAAGCATTGAATCCAAGGAAAAGCACACGAGTCACTCTTCATTCCACCAATCACAAACAGTCTTTTATGATAGCCCACCACAGCAGGAAATGTAACGGCCTCTGGCATTGGTGGACAGGGCTGCCATCTCTCCCAGCCTGGGCTGAAGCATTCAACATTGTTCAGAGCTTCCCGACCATCATAACCCCCGGCAACAAAAAGGTGACCCCCAGCTACACCTGATCCATGCTGATACCTGCCAAGGTCAAAAGTTAAATCCAAAACAATCAGGACTCCTTCAAGCCTTTAATCTATTCAATTTATTGTTTCTTTGATACACTTTCCAATATTATCACATTCAACTTGAATTACGGGCTAAGAAATGGCCATTTATAACTATTAATCTCAACATAGTTTGCAAAGAAAAATATATTAATGACTTTATTGTGAATGGGTCGCTTTATGGGATGAAGACTTCCATATACTATCAAGCAGTAACCTGCTAAACTCACCATTCTATCTCTTTGTTTATCCCCAAAATTTCATGTAATTATTTTTCTGGCAAAGAACTTCATTAATTCAATAAACAAAAATAAAATATACTTTGTAATTTGTATTACCGTTTAAAAAGTCTGATTCAATGAACCGAACTGGTTACCTTATGCTATGGTCACATTACCCAAAAGTAGCCTGCTCGGCGGCCGAGCGGCGAGTTTTTAACCAATTCTGCCCAGCGGCTGCCCGGCCACCGAGCGGCGGCCGCCCAGGCACCGCTCGTGTTTAGGGCATCGCTCGGTCGCTACTGAAGTTTTAGCGCGGAGTTAAAATTTGGGCGGCGCCTGCTCACTTTTCACTCGCCGCCCAAAATACGCTCGGTGCCTGGGCGGTCGCCGCCCGGCACCGACCTAATTGCTGGGCGATGCCTAAATTCCAGCAGCGACCGAGCAGGCTACTGATCGGTCGGTCGCTGCTCAGATTTGTGACCATAGCTTTACCTAGACGTGATGAGCGAGGGCACCCTACCCCACGTCTCCCGCTGGTCGTTGTCGATCTGATAGCACCACACATGACCAAGTGTACCCTGCTCCCCGTCAAATCCTCCTATCACATAGATATCATTCCGGAACTTTGTCACGTCGTACATGACCGTGTTGCGTAGCATGTGAGGCATGATTGAGTGCTTGCTCCAGGATAATAGTTGCGACCTCGGGTCACACCAGTAATGCTGAAGACTACTGCAAGGCACAATCAAACAATGGGATATGGAAAATTATGTCGCAGAGACATACAAAATGAACTTGAAAATAATATAAACGTGGTTAAACAGGTAATACAGACAAATCTAATGAAACAAGAACAGAAGTCTTGAGCTCAAACAGAGGTTGCCTAGAGGTGTTAGTACATGTACATGTAAGTACCGGTAGTGTTATGTTGAAATACAGACAGTTGATGAATTAAGTTTCATTGTAAATGTATACTGTGTTGTGTACCACACCTCGTTTCTCTTATCAAACATCAAACACTGCTTTCTTGACTCATGGATATAAATCTTTGTGGATGCAAGTGTCATCGACAAACATAAAACTTGTAGGATGGTTGAAAATGCCACAACCATCAGAATTTCCATGGTAATTTATAGGTAAAACTTGGTCTTTTTATGTTTAAAGTTTTAAACAGTGAAAACAAAACTGGTTATACACAAAAAATTACACATCAAGGCTCTGTAAAGGGAAATCCAACTTTGATAGCAAATTACTCTACAAGAAAGCAGAAAAATCAGAGTAACATACCGTACTGGCGAAAGTTTGAATGAAATCGGACAAACATTCATGAGAAAGTTATGAAGTTTTGAAAGTTGCAATCACTTTAGGTATGAGCTTGTCAAATTGGCTGAATCAGTTATGTGTCTGCGATGGCGGACAACTTTCCCATTTGTTCGAACAAACAAAATGACTAAAATTTAATTTTTCAAAAATGTAGGACTCGTGAAATCTCTTTGTTTTAGAGGACCTGCAATAATATATGTTGTGAAGTGCCCCAAGGGCGAATGTAATTGGGAAAAAATAGAAATCAGTGATATTTTTGTCACTGTCACTAAGTCACAAGCCACTGAAAAAAATTGCCAATTTGAGATTCTTGTAGCTTTAGTGATCTTGTATTTCAAATATATTCATAACTTTCTTCTTATTGATCCTATTTATTCCAAACTTTCTCCATTCTTTTTCTCTCATTTTCTGCGTTCATCCACATAGAGTTATCACAAGGTTTGGATTGCCCTTCCATTCATTCATTTCTCAAAAGAAAATGTTGAAAAACGGTACCTGCTACTATTACCAAGCTGACTAGAATGCACTCCCCCTAGAACAACCAATACTTCCACCTGATTGGTTGAGCTCCTTGGACTCCTCCATTCAATAGGATAGGGTATTGAATCTTCCTTACACAGATGTGCATTGTGTAATACAGTCTTGCAGCCGGGACTGGCAGCAATGAGCTTATCATTTGATATCAAGTTCAGGTTGTCTGTAGGAAGATAAGGAAGTCTTACGAGTCTTAATAATTCCAAAAGATGGCAGCTTCTGTCTTGAACATCATGCGACACCCAATCCATGATGCTCCGAAAGAGGTCCATCTCACTCGATACGTTGAGATTGTCTTCACCCAGCAGTGAACGCAACTGCTCAAAGCCGGCTTCTAAGAATGCGGGAGAGGACGAAGCTTCTGGTATGTTTTTAAGAATGTACCTCTGCGTGGCTCTCAGCAGCTCCTCACATCCATGGGCATCCGCAAAGGAGTACATCTCAAAACAGTTCTGAAAATCCAACTGCCTCCGTAAGAAGTCTGAGCATGCGTCCACTAAACGTCCCAATAATAGATAATTAGCAGAGACGAGTACATCCTGCACATTGTCCTCCGTGATTCGAAGCTTACCAGTGTACATGAAATCAAGAAGAAGACTCAATGTTGAAGAGCAGGTGTCTTGCAGGTCAAAGGTCGTTCTCGACTCTTCTTTCATTGGTCCTGTGAGTAAGGCTCGGAAGAAGGGGCTACTTGCAGCAAGTACGACTCGATGGCAAGGGAACTCGGTGTCTCCAGCACGCAGCTTCATATCTGTCAATTCTAGCGCCTGCCGCATGGCTTGGAAGGAAACTCCAAGATTCTCCACCCAGGCACAGTCCTCATAGTCACAGTACTCACGCTTCTCCTGCCTGTCTAAGAGGTCATCCATTTTCTTTGATGCCTGCCATGGAAAAAGAAAGGATAGTTGTGTCTGAGTGAAGTTTGAAATTAAATGAAATTGCTTAAAATGGTGCGACATCAGTCAAAAATTAAATGCATGTCTAATTGTTCTTCTTTTGAAATACAGATTTTTACAAAATGGACATTAGAACATAGATAGAGGACAATTTTTAAGTAAATCTTGCATTGGTTTGAGCCCCATAGCTACAGCCATCTCAAACTGAGAGGAAAACTGTGAAAGACGACGTCATTTTCGAGCCAAGACTTGATGAAAAATGTTCAATTGCGCCATCATAATATGTACGAGTCTTAAACGAGAACATGCGGCAGCGTCAGGTAGCGTAGTCACACACGCAGTCCCTTTTTCTCACAGCACTAGACACGGTGTTGAGCTCGTTCTCAGAGTGCAGTGAATCATGTATGAGTACTGTATGAGAAGTGTTTTAAAACGATAGTTCAGAAAAAATGACTGGATAACAGTCTATACTCCAGTTATGAAAATATGATGGAAAAAACGTGTCATGCATTGAAGATGTATCACGTACAGAGAGAGAGAGAGAAAGAGAGTACATGCACACATAGGTGCATTACTATCCTGGCTGTGTATTAAAAGCTGTGCTATTGATTCTCAACATTTAAAACACTACTGTACAAAACTCAACTAATTTCACTCAAAATCAGTACTTAAGTGATGATTGATGACACCTAAATAGCAGTAAAATACAATTTTGTCAACTTCCCGATGCTAGAAAGAATAATTTAAAAATTCAAATTGTGAGTCTTATGTCAAACTTGCCGATCAGCCGCATCGGCATGATTGTGTGCATTTGTGTGTTGTGAGTCTACTGACTATTCATGTATTCAAATGCTGCCTATTAACACGTAGTGCAGTGCTAGAGGTCAATTCGCATTAGCATTGACTTTCTATGCTTTGCTGGAGTGATGTACATGTAGATCGGGATATATTTTTGAGCCCTGCAAGAGGATTATAGGATCTTGTGCCTGTCAATTGTATAGCAGACTGAAATCATTACTTATTAGGAAATTTTAAAAAAATGAAAGTATTTAAGGTAAAATCTAGGATTCTAATACATGATTCCTTAGCATATATCGTGAGATAGGTGGCAGTACTAAAAAGGCAGGTAAAAATGGCGAATGGGTTAATAAGGAGGCTTCGATCTAGTCACAAGAAAAGTAGTTTCTGGATGGATTTTTCCTGGAAGCTTAAAAGGGAGGGGGGGGGGGGCTCACTGAGTTTATTCAGCATGATTTTGCAGTCAATGGAGATGAATTTCCTGACAAGAAATAGAGATTGAAGTCTGAGAAAATTCATTTTATAGTTGGTCTAAGTTGTCTCACAATTACGAATTAAAAAATTAGTGCTGTAGTCAAACGTTTAACCGTCCGGTATCCCACCGCCCATGGCGGAATCCGTTTTCAATTGGACGATTTCGTTTTCCCATTTTTTATATTTTTTTATATTTTTTTTTAAGTTTCGATTTATGCCCCTCCACTTGGCAATGTCTCCCAGCTCAGTAATCGGTGTGTTAACTCACCACTCTGAAACTAGAACGACACTCCCAATTTGTCTGTTATCTTGGTTTGAAAGTAATCTTTGTAATAGATCTCAATATGTAGTTTATAATAATAATTCATCCAATTTTTACACACGGTGTACCACAAGGTTCTATCCTAGGTGCTCTACTGTTTTTTATTTAAATTAATGAGCTTACATATTCTTCTACATTCTTCTACATTCTTCTTACACATTATTCTTCTTCATTATTCTTTTGACTATACAAAGGCCCAACCAAGATCTCAAGTCACTGCCAACCAAGTTGCCCACCAACTCCTAGTGAATGGCCGGGGAAACCCTGACCATCATCCCAGAAGAGCCAGGCTCCCTAAGGTCCCAGACGCTCCAAACTCCCAAGATGCCCCAGGCTTCACTAACACGTTCACCATGAACGACCTGCTTGCTGCCATCAAAGCAATGAAAAACAACAAAGCTGCTGGACTTGATGACATCCTCTGTGAGCAGATCAAACAACTTAGACCAGGTGCCCTCAACTGGCTCCTCAAAATGTTCAACGAATGTTTGGGCACCAACAACATCCCAAAGCTCTGGAGGAAATCCAAAGTTATAGCCCTGTTGAAGCCTGGCAAAGACGCAGCCAGCCCAAAGAGCTACAGACCTATCTCCCTACTGTGCCATACATATAAGCTGTTCGAGCGGCTTATCCTCAACCGCATCGCCCCATTCGTGGATGAACATCTCATTCCGGAACAAGCAGGGTT
This sequence comes from Strongylocentrotus droebachiensis, assembly GCA_035222895.1. Classification (NCBI taxonomy): domain Eukaryota; kingdom Metazoa; phylum Echinodermata; class Echinoidea; order Camarodonta; family Strongylocentrotidae; genus Strongylocentrotus; species Strongylocentrotus droebachiensis. The sequence continues at coordinate 17,163 of JAVYIG010010866.1, read as the reverse complement.
TAGGCCAGGAAAATCATGCACTGGCCAACTCCTAAACCTCACTCAGTTCATTGAGGACGGGTATGAGAGTAAGCTAGTCACCGGAGCTGCTTTTGTTGATCTCTCTGCTGCCTACGACACCGTGAACCACAGAATCCTCACCAGGAAGATCTTTGAGCTGACAAAGGATGTGAGACTAAAGACTCATCCAGACGTTGCTGTCCAATTGGCAATTTTTTGTGGTCCTCAACGGCAATCGCAGCAGATGGCGCAGGCAGAAAAATGGCCTACCACAAGGAAGTGTGCTCGCACCGTTGCTCTTTAACATGTACACGAACGACCAACCGATCCACCCAAACACCAGGAGCTTCCTCTACGCCGATGATCTCTGCATCGCCACCCAGAACCAGTCTTTTGTGAAGCTGGAGGAGTCCCTCAGTGATGCCCTGGCCGGACTCATCCCATACTACGCGACCAACCACCTGAGAGCTAACCCTGATAAAACCCAGATAAGTGCATTCCATCTCAAGAACAGGGATGCCAACCATCAACTTAGGATCAGCTGGTATGGGAAAAGGCTGAAGCACACACCCAACCCAGTCTACCTAGGCGTCACACTGGATCGCTCCCTTACCTACAAGAACCACATTGCCAACACAAAGGCAAAAGTTGGAGCCCGCAACAGCATCCTCAAGAAGCTAGCCAACACCAACTGGGGGACTGATGCCAGAACAATCCGGACGACAGCCCTCGCGCTTTGCTTCTCTGCTGCGGAGTATGGCTGGAGTAGTATGGAGTAGGTCGGCCCATGCACCCAAGATCGATCCAGCTCTAAATTCATCTTGCAGAGCGATCACTGGTTGCCTTAGGCCAACTAAAGTAGAAGACATCTACCTGCTCTGCGGTATTGCCCCTCCACACATCAGAAGGCTGGTCCTGTCTCAGAAAGATAAGGACAAACAAGAAAATAATCGACTCCACCCACTCTTCGAACAACAGCCAGTGGGCAAGCGGCTCAAATCCAGACGCAGCTTTCTAGACACTTTAGAGCCCCTTAATACCAGCCCTCACAACCAAAGGATGACTTTGTGGTCTAACCACCTTCAGACCACTCCACATAAACTCTCCCTCAGCCCGAAGGAATCCCTCGCATCCGGCTCCAGTGAGACTTGGCCTACAATGTACCTGGCTAAGCCTCAATCGCCTAAGAACTGGCTGCGGACGATGCAGAGTCCTAATGCATAGATGGGGTCTAGGAGATGAACTAACAGCATGTGAATGCGGCCAGGAACAGACAATGGAACACCTGCTAGTCTGCCCACTCCTGCCAGAGCCATGCACCCAAGATGACCTGGAAGCCGTGAATTGCCGTGCCAAAGCCTGTGTGGACCACTGGACAGGACTTGTGTAGTGACTCGATAAGAAGAAGAAGATTCTTCTAAAAACTACATTGTTACTATTATTTGTGACAAGTTCACAAGCACAAATCCGCGACTTCAACTGCACCTCGCAGTTAAATGAAAGTCCTTCCCGCTTTTTCACACGAACCTGGCTTGCTGCCGACAGAGTCGGCAAAAAAAAAAATCGTTTTAAATCGTTTAACCAAAAAACGTCCGGTTTTGACTGCCGGTTAAACGGAATTGGAGATATCCGTGATGTTACAGCACTATAAAAAATACTGCGTCAGTGCACATGTGTGCGACCAATTCAAGACTAGCCGCTGACGAGCGACTGTACTTTCACAGAAAATTTCACAGAAAATTATGCACTACCATGCATACTTTCTCTTCGCCATGTTGAATCAACGATACAACATGGAAGAATCGTCAGGGTAGGACGAAGAATCACCCCCTTTTTCCCATCATATAATTTCAACAAATCAAGTGGCCAGCCAGATGCCCAGAGGAGTCAAGCAACCTAGAAAGTCAAAATTGTAATTACTCCCTTTGCATATTTTGAGATGTCAAACCCGCTGTTTGAATGTTTCCCTATGCACCCGCTGAAGCTCCAACGCCTTTGGCGTCGGCGTCGGAGCTTCCTGGAGTTCCGACGCCTCCGGCATCGGCGTCGCATTTCCTGGAGTTACCTGGAGTTTAGACCGAAAACTTCAGTCTCTGATATCGACGTTTGTTCTGCTGAGATTGCATCTGGCTCCTCTGACCGCCTCTATACAGACTGAAGATCGTCCTATGGGGACCGAGTGGAACAAATGGTTCGGTTCGGCCGGACCGCGATGAATGAGATATGCAACAAGATTTTCACTCTTTACATCCTCATAAATGCACTTTTGCTGCAATATTCCAATAGAATTATTAAAAAATAAAAAGTCACAAACAAATATGTACTTTGACTTACGATAGCTTGCTCATTTAGATCCTAAATTAAGGATTAATCCGAGAAAGTCTCGTAGTCAACATGATTCGTCCCCATTCGTTGTCATCCATCTTGGTTTTAATAGATGAATATTAATTTTTTTTCTTCGAACGTCCAATAGCTACTTACGAGTCGGGCTGGCTTGACCCAGTGATATATGAATATTCATAAATCCAATAGTAAATGAGTGCTCTGATTGGCCATTCGCTATGTTTTGGTAGGTTGACCCGAAAATATATCGGCCGGGTCAGGTCATAGATTACTAGATCTAGACCTAGTTTGAATGGATGAACGGTACGTTTCACAGTTCGGAGATAAAAAATTGGATAACTCATGTAGATCTAGGTAAGTCCATCAATTTCGCATTTTGAAATAAGAAAAAAAAAGATGCACAAATGTAAATAGGATAGAAATAGGCCTAGTCTAGATCTAGTCGTAGTTTTTTTCTATCTGATTTAGATCTAGATCTAGATCTTTATAAATCAGAAAATTAGATCTAAAATCTAGACTAGATCTAAATTAGATCTAGACATAGATCTAGATCTAGATCTAAATAGGTCTAGATCTAGTGAAAATCGGGGAAGAAAGTTTCTGTTCCAAAAGTGGCAGCAGTAATTGGCCAGATTACCTCCTCGGTGCGAGACCTCAGTAGTACCATCTGTATATGGGGAATATCAACAAACGTCAGTTTTACTAAAGTAAGGATAGTGTTCTCGGCCCAACAATGTTTGTCTTGTGCATCAATGACCTACCAGATGGACTTCAAGGGTCTGTCAAGATCTATGCTGACGACACTAAACTGTATGGCAAAGCATCCAACAAAGATGATCTGTGCTCAATCCAATCTGACCTTGATGCACTAATGGAATGGAGCAATACATGGCAAATGCACTTCAACACACAAAAGTGCAAAGTACTACACATAGGCCCAGGAAACGTCAAACACATCTATGCCCTTGGAGATGATGTCCTTGAAGCTACATCTGAGGAGAAAGATCTCGGCATCCTCATTGATGACGAGCTAAAGTTCCATAACCATGTGGCATATGCAGTCAAGAAAGCCAACGGAGTACTCTCCTGCATCCGTCGCAGCTTTGAGTGCAGAGACAGGTCCACAATTCCAAAGCTATACAAAGGCCTTGTCAGACAGTCTCATAGATTACAGAGATTCCATATGGTACCCTCGCTTCAAGACAGACTCCAAAACCATAGAGAGGGTGCAGAAGAGAGCTACCAAAATGATTTATGACATCCGCAACCGTCCTTACATAGAGAGACTTTGGGCGCTCAACCTTCCCTCCCTCGAATATCGCAGACGACGAGGCGACATGATTCAGGTTTTCAAAATCATCCATGGACTTGAACGCATCCCAGTTGATACCTTCTTTGAACACTCGACTAGCAACACAAGAGGCCACAGTCTAAAGATCGTAAAGCAAAGATGCTCAACAAAGATTAGGCAGGATGCATTCAGCCAACGTGTCATCAATGACTGGAACACACTTCCTGATGAGGTAGTCACTGCTACCACAGTGAATGCCTTTAAAGCCAGACTGGATCGAGTATGGAAGGACAAGCGGTTCTGCTCCCCATATGAGTAGAATACCTGACGCAGAACTGAGCCAGACAAACCTACCAAGAAGACACCCAACTACGAGAAGGAAGAAAATGGAATTGAACTGGAAGCCCGACTGCTGAGAACACAGCATTCTTCCAGAATCTCGGGTAAAGGTAAAGGTAATGACTCATAATCATATCAGACGGTTAGAAGTTTAGACTTCTAGATCTATTTCCGTCTACCTGGTCCTGGACTCGAGTTAGGCTTCGCCTTTATTATACTTTAGCTTAGTGTCTGAATTGTTCATCATTTCTCTGTTTTAACTGTAACAAGGTCAAATATCATGTAAATAACTTAACTGAACACAAGATCTATTTGACAAGACTTTGGCTCAACCTAGTTTAAAACAGCTACAGCCTACAGGTCGGTCCGAGACCCGAGACAACACCCAACCCGCCTTGTTCCCTACGCCGGGAAGAGCGGGCCGATTGGGGACAGAAAAGTTGAAGGGTCTGCTGCAGTCATTGTCGGTACATGATTACAGATGTGTCTACTAGTAGATCTAGGCTATTAAAGCGCAATTACGTTAGCACACAAAACTCAAAAGCACATTGGCACCCTCACCTGTCTTTCAAATTCTAAAATTAATTAATCAGCGATGTGGCCTGGGCTACCGTACGTGCTGGCCTCTCATTCTGCATTTCCCAAATTGTTGTTGTGTTTTGGCTTATTTGCGATTAGTCAGTAATTTTATGTTGTTGTTGTTGTTCGTTTGGTTTTATACATCGAACTCAAACCTATAATGGCTATTAGTCAAAATTGACTATTGTTGCCAATTTCATCGCATCTCTTTCTTTTAGTGTCTTGGTAAAATTATTATTTTTTCTTTCCTTTTCCAATCTCATTTTAATATAATATTAGTCATATTCCACAAAAAAAAAAAAAAACAAAAAATTATTTCAAATTAAACCACGATCCGCACACAGTTCCAACTCACGCTGGCCCTGTCCTTTCTATGATGCCTTCTTACCAGCCCAGCGAGTTACGTTACGCCGTACGCTTCTCGGTTGATAAACTCAACCTAGGTCACTCTGGCATCGACAAAGGGGCGTCGTGTACCTGTATGTGAGGGTTTATTTATTTATTAGGAGAAAAACAACTGCATAAGCAAAACACTTGTGGGCTTTATTAGTTTATATGAGTTAGTTCATGAGATTATTTATATAGTGCATGACTTTTAACTACTATAATCATTCAAAGGGGGGTGACATGCTTTCTTTTGTCACCCTGGCCAGCAGATTGTCTTCTCTCTCTCTCTCCTTTCCACTTCCCTAAAGATGTGTGTAGTATTAAGATATGTTTTCCGATTGGTCAAATAAATAATGATAAATTGTTTCAATTATTTGTTTGTTTTATTTTTATTTTTTAAAAGATGCCTAAATAAGGTATAGGTCTATACGATCAAAACTTCAAATAATCAATACACTAATACCGGGCCTATAAGGTTATACACAAAATACCTATTTTCTCTTCTATTCAGCTCAAATTGATTGTGGTTTCTGTTTTTCATCTCTTTTTGATTTTACTTTTTACATAATCGCTTCGTTCTAAAAACGAAGCGAGCAATTGCCATTTGTACACGAGAGTCACTTTCTCGTAAACATATCATAATGTCCTCTTCCTTGGAAATATTAACTTCTGACATTAACATGGCCCTCTCTATTATATACTTTGGACATTCTATCAGAAAATGTCTGACCGTTTCTAATGTTGGACAGCTGTCACAGAAACCTGTGGAGTGGATGCCCAAACGTAGGAGGTCTTGGTTGAGTCCAGACACTCCCAGGCGTAGTCGCCTAAGAATAGTTTCAGTTTTTCTTCCCAATTTACAAGTATATTGTGAGATAACATTTGGCTGAAGGATTTTTAATGCCGATTGGGTATCATTCCACCTTTCTTGCCAAAGTAACTTTGAACTGTACAAAATTAAACTTGTCTTTTCAAATAACGTCAATTTATTATGCATTTCAATTTCCTGAGTTAGAGCTTTTTTTCGGGCTTTTTTTGCGTAGAAGTCTGCCTTTTCATTTCCCACTATCCCACAGTGGCCTGGAATCCATTCCAAAGCGATTTCGATCCCTCTATATTTCAATCGGGTCGTTATTATAAATATTTCTGTGACAAAAGATTCGTCACTAAAATGTTTCAAGGCTGTGAGGGCACTTAAGCAGTCGCTAAAAATGACTGCACCTGTATAGATGTTTGTTTCTTCGATCCATTGAAGGGCAAGAACAATGGCAGCCAACTCGGCTCTATACGATGAGGTAAAATTCGCTAATCTTTTACATTGGTGTACAGAAAAGTGTGGGATATAGAAAGCAGCCGAGCATTGGCCCTTCTCCGGAAACTTAGATCCATCTGTATATATATGCAACTGGTTCGACCATTTTGAATTAATCAATTCTAAGCTTTGTTGCTGTAGTTCATTCGGATGGTCGGCTTTTGAAATCCGAGAGCTCAACTCGGTCGAAACCAGTGGGGGTTCAAAAAGCCATGGCGGGAATGGGGATGGTACGGCAGTTTCTGTCATGAAGTTTTTTAGTTTACTCTGGGTTCTATACCCGAAAGGTTTACTAAGAAAGTCTTTTCCCTTTAGATAATCAAATTGCCAACATGGCCCTATGTTTTGTGATAATGGGTGGTTTGGGGATCTTTCGATACTTTGTCTATATTTACTTGACACAATTTGTCTCCTTAGATCCAAGGGAAATTCTCCCATTTCCACTTGTAATGATTGTAGGGAAGTGAGAGGTAGTCCTCCCGCACAAATCCGTAGCGCCTGGTATTGCACCGAATCAAGTGCCTTTTTTGTGGTGGTAGTAGCGCTATCGTAAGCCTCACATCCATAGTCGAGTAAGGATCTTATGAATGCCCTGTAAACCTTTACGAGGGATTTAGAAGAGCTCCCCCATTTAGTTCCCGTTAAACATCTTAGGATATTCAATTTTCTTTTACATCTCTTTACAACATTTTCCACGTGTGGCTTCCAGGTCAATTTCTTATCAAAAGTTACCCCCAGAAAATGATGAGTATTCTGGAAGGGCACTTTATTCCCGTATAATTCTACTTGCGGTGGTGAGAGATTCATTGCAGGGGCGGCGATTTCTGTTAATGACCGGGGGGGACGAAATGCGATTTTTTTTTTTTACAATGATGTTATGCGAGGGAGCGTAGCGACCGAGCGAGATTTTTTTTGCAATGTTATTAGTCTAAACGCTGCACTCTTGGGCCTTCTGTAGCCTAAAAGTGTGTTGCAGTCATTATTCAGTATATGCTATACAATTTGTTTTGCACTTTTTCAAATTTCCAGGGGGGACGATCCCCCCCTAAAAAAATTGAGGGGGGGACGTGTCCCCCCCGTCCCCCCCGGGATCGCCGCCCCTGATTCATTGTACTTTTTGTAAAAAATATAGGGACTGTCTTATCAGCCGAAAGCCGAAATCCCCATCTGCGAAACCAAGTCTGGAGCCTATTCAGGTATTCCTGAAGTTTGCTTGATATTTGAAGGATATCCCTACCTGATGCCCATATGACAAAATCATCAGCATATACAGCTAAAGGCACTGAAGGATCTGTAGGGATATCACTAATCATTAAATTAAATAGCAGTGGACTCAAAATACTTCCTTGTGGGAGTCCATTATGCATATCATATGTTTTTGATTCAGTATTATTAATTCTTACCTGAAAGGTACGTCCTGTCAAATAATTTTGTAGATATTGTAACAAATTTCCTTCTATTCCTTTTTGGGCGAGTTTGAATAGTAGTCCATTTATCCATAATTTATCATAAGCTTTCTCAATATCTAGGAACACAGCTATTATGTGTTCATTACAATTGATACTTTTCTGAATATCGTTTTCTAGGAGAACTATGTTGTCTATGGCACTCCGCCCTTTTCTAAACCCGCTAATAAAATTAGGTAGTAACTCGTGTTTTTCTACATACCATTGTAATCTTTCTTTGATCATACGCTCGATTATTTTGGCGAAGCATGATGTGAGTGAAATGGGTCTATATGATGACGCTTTCCGGGGATCTTTTCCAGGTTTCAAAATTGGTATCAAAATAGAGTGCTTCAGTGGGAGGGGTATTTCCCCTGTTCCCCAAATCCTGTTTATTATATCTAACATAACCTTTTTAGTTTCTTTAGGAAAGTTTTCATACACCTCATAAGGAATGTTATCTTGACCAGGGGCAGTCCGCTTTTTTGACTGTACTGCCTTTTCTAATTCAATGAGTAAAAAGGGTTCATTGATAACACTCTCCTGAATATTCATGCTATTCTTTACTAAAGCTAAATACTGTTCATTTACCCTATCTTCTCTCATTCCTAAAGATTGAAAGTAGCGTCCAAAAACATCCACCTTTTCATCCTCCCGAGTTATTTCTTTGTCATTTTCTGTCAATGATGACATATTTTTTGACCTCGCCCCTGGAACACCATTTAGTCGTTTTATGCAGGTCCAGATTTTTGACTCAGGCATGTAACGGTCCAGTTTCGTGCAAAAGGCTTGCCAATATTTTTGTTCTGCTTGGCGGAGAGCTCGTTGTGCCATTGTTTTCTTGTTACAATAATCATCTATATTCTCCAGCGTTATCATTCTACCTTTAGAGAGCTTGTTACTCGCTTTATTTCTTTCTTTAATTTTAGCAGAACATTCTTTTGTCCACCATGGGACCGGGTTTTGTTTCTTTTTACTCTTTTGGGGAACAGCTTCCTTTATAACTTCTTTTAAGTACTCCATAAATTGGGTGTACATTTCCTTTACATTTGTGTTTTTTAATGTAATCTGCCCATTTAATACTTCTTCACATTTCTTTGCAAAGTTAGACCAGTTTATATTCTTAAAAGAAAAAGGCTTTTCTACCACATTTCCATTAGGCATACCTGCATTTGCTCTATGCGGATCTGTACTTTTTTCGAGAGACACTTGGAGAGAGATTGGGAAGTGGTCACTACCAAAAGTACTCCGCATGACTCCCCATGTAGACTTACACGCTAAAGAAGGAGATGTGATACTTAGATCCAGACATGATGTTTTCCCCGTTCGTGGGTCTAATCTGGTCCCCTCTCCATTGTTCAAAATAATCAAACTGTTCTTATTCAAAAAATGTTCTATTACTTCACCGTTTTTGTCTGTTTTCTCGCTGCCCCATAAAACATTGTGAGCATTAAAATCTCCCATTATAAGGACGTTTTCATTGTTAGATACATTTTCCATTAACTTATTCATAATATTTTCATTCAGTTTATTACAAGGGTTATAATAATTAATGATTGACAATTTTTTCCCCCCTATGTAAACATTCATTTGCTGTAATTCTAAGTTTGCATCTGTGAAAGGACCCTCGTACTTAATCCTATCATGAACATATATAGCACAGCCTCCTCTAATATTATTTTGTCTGTTTCTAGGAAAGCATGTATATTCTGGAATATTCAAAATAATGTTATTATGAAACCAGGTCTCCTGTATGCAAATAATATCATATTTAAAATCCTTGTGTAAGTTTAAATAATTTAATAATTCATTGCCGTGCCCTAAGAGTCCCTGGGCGTTCCAGTGTAAAATGGAAAGTGACATGAGTAAATTAATCACTATCATTTGTTCTATCATATGTACTATTTTGTTGCAGCGCCCTTTTGGCTGCAACGCAAACAAGAGTATTCAATTCTTTTTCCGTTCTACCTTCTGTGAATTTAAAAATTAGTTGGCAAATAAAATCTATAATTTGTTCATCACTAGCCGAGGCTATGAAGTTGGTCATAGGTGGAGTGCCTTGTGGTGTTTCATTTGACGTTCCTTGATTATTAATGGTCTCTTTACTCTGTTTTTCCTGACGAATAACCTGGTTTTGAAATTGTGGGGTGGTGTTTGCTCTGGTCAGGAATGAAGGAACAGCTGCTTGTGCGTAAGTACTATTAGGTTTACCAACATTCTGCACTGGAATTTCGTTTGTTTGTTTTTCTGTTTCCTTACTCAATGTTTTGTTGGCTTTATTTTTCTGTTGAATAGGCTGTGGATTTGATACTTTTTTATTTTGTTGCTGCCAGGACTGAGTTGCTTCTGCGTATGATAGCCCCTTTGCATACCGTATCTGCTGCACTTGCTTTGCCTTTTTTGCTTGTGCGCAGCCGCTGTAGGCTGCAGAGTGGTTTTCCCCGCAATTTACGCACTTTCGTTCTTCTTTTTTTTACACTCATCGAAAGAGTGGTTTTCTCCACATCGGACGCATCTTTTTTGGGAATTACATTGTGAAGCATTGTGTCCGAATCTTTGGCATTGATAACATCTAATTACAGGTGGGACATATTGTTTTACGCGCTTGATTTGGAAACATAAGTGGATTTCAGGGGGGATGGTGACTTTACTGAAGGTTAGAATAACGCAGCGCATGGGAATTTGAGAGATTTGGCGCTTTCCTTCTATTGTTTCATCTGTTCGGACTCTTCTCACCATCCTCTTTACCCCAATCACATTCTGAGTTTTCAATTCATTAAGAATTTCCTCTTCCTTCATTTCCAGTGGGATATCATAAATGACTCCCTTTGCTCCATTGTTTCCCTCACTGACTTTTACATCAACACTTCCTATTTTGTTAATCTCTGAGATAGCCTTCACCTGCTTGGTATTTTTACACTTGATTAAGAGTCCCGTATTAGTGGTTTTGATAAAATCTACAGGGTTCACGCAAACTTCCCTAATTGCCTTGGCTATTTGTATGGGATTAACATTGTTCAAAGATTTTGTCCTATCTATTGGGGTTATGAAAATGTTAAAGCCCTTTGGGTTTGGGTTGGGGGAAGTGGTGTGGAAAGTGGTGTTCGAAGAGTATGATTCTGAGGCGTGTTTTAAGTTCTCTATATTAGTAGAGCTTCTCTCACGTTGCCTTTTTGCAGGATTCCTGCTTTGCACAGTTTGAAATACTATTTCATCCTCGCTCATCATGGATCTTTCCGGCTCGGAGGCGTGAGCCGCCATGATTGGCTTTCGAAAAAAGGCGCGAAATTTGAATAGCGCGTATCGTGCAGCTAATTATAATGAAGTGAAATGAAATGAAATGAAAAGCCCACAGTGTTTGCTTACCTCAGTACGAGAAATCCCTATTCCAAAAGTGGTCACATAAATCCAAAACAAAAAACTTCAAAAAGAACAACCCAATTTCCATATGAGAAACAAAGTCAAAGATATAATCCAAGAGTAAGGCGAGAGTGCGACCTATCGGTGCGACCTATCGGGATTGAAGGTCATGGTGATGTAAACGAGACAAATAAATAAGGAAATAAAAGGGAACTTAAAGTAAGTTCAAGTTTTATTTATCTTTCTTTCATAACACAACACACTTTACAAATATGACATGAATATAACAAGTTAACAGAATATGGCGTTACAATAGAAAGATGAGGTGACCTTGGTTGAAAGCAAGGCTTGTGGATTTAAGGTCCCTCATGAGCTATGTCCTAAAGAACAAACTCGTCAGATATAAGATTAATGCATACATTTAAATGCTGACAAACTAAACTAACTAAACAACTGAGAAAATATAAACATAAATAAGTATAATAAAATTTACTGACTACTAAATAATGACTATTTTATAAACAAGAGAAACAGGAAAAATACTACGAGCAATAGGACTGAAACACAGACAAAAACGAATCAAGACAGACAGATGAATAGATGTGAGAAACGGGAGTAGAATTATGCTGACCTATATAGTAAATAATTTTCTTAAATATTGATCACAACTATAAATCTAGACGATATCGACTCAAATAAAGTAACTTCAGTTTGCGCAAAAATACTGACCGATTGCGCTATTCTTGGTTCAAGGGAATTCCAAAACCTAGGTCGATCCAGCGGACCCCCAAAGTAGTAGCGGCAAGTATAACAGGCTGGCCCCTCATCAGAGAAAATAGCAATGGACAGGGGCGGCCATCGGAGGGAGGGGGCGGGGGGACACTTCCCCCCTTAATTGTTTTGGAGGGGATCGTCCCTCCCCGGAAAATTTGAAAAAAAGTGCAAACGAAAGACGTATAGCAAATACCCCCGGGGGCCGGGGGCCCGACGTTCACTGCATATGTGCTCCCTCGTCCCTCGCATTAATTCGCCCCCCCCCCACTTCATGAAAGGAAATCGCTGCCACTGGCACTGAGAGTTTGAAATAAATCAGAAAAAGAATTTAAATTGACTAATTCAATTCAAGTCAAAATTTATTTTGCAATATAAAAAATCAAAGTATACAAGGTAACAGTAAATGTTGACTATATTCAAACTTTCAAAGGTTATATTCGTTCCTGTTTACATACGAAGTGACGGAAGTGAGGAAAATCCGCACGCAAGGCTCAAAACCACTATCTCGGCGCAATTGCACAAAATTCATGTCGCACGTGTTTTTACTGTACTTACTAATAAAATAAACATATAATTATCAAGTTATGACGTTCTATTTAATATATGAGGCTCATTCTTGACAATAACAGTTATTCCACTGACCACGTCCTGCCAAATAATGAGAAATTAGCAAATACATGTGATGTAACAGTGAAAAACCACGTGTCGCAAGTCATATATTTCATATATTTCCATTTGTTGCAAAAAATGGTAACTGGCCACGGCCCAGAAACTCAATGAATTTTAATATAACTGATAGCTCCGCCAAATTCAATGATTTTTTTGGTATGAACTTCTTTTTTTTTCTTGTGAGAATGAAATGAAATGTGTCCCCAAATCCATTGAAACATATACGTTACCTTATTTCAGATCAAGAATTAATTTATTTCCAACATCATGATTTTCCTTATTTTCATTCATATTAATCACTGAGTATATCATAATAATAGACAGCCATGCAATTTTATTCATGGGTAGAAGATGGATTATAGAAACCGAAATATATATATTCTATAGAAACGTGCGATTTAAGAGTTGTAACATACGTTACCATGATTAGAGTAATATGTACAAACCAGTGTTGCTGAAATGCATCCTCTAAGTTAGCGGCGGTAAAATGGAAGTCAGATAGTCCTTGAAATCACACTTACAAAGATTAACTTTGGGTCGGTAGCCATATATTACCCCCATCATGTAACAAACGTGATGAAACATACGTTACTACTTGTGTAGGCCTGAACCTTTTTGGAGTTCAAAAGATATATTCTTCATTACAACGGGTGTGAGCCATCTACGGACATTAACAGAAAGCCTAACAACCACTTTCTATGACGTTAATGGCGGGATAGCCCTACCTTCATCTTTGGTTGCATTGGAAGCTGACCAGTATATCTAATTTCATTTAAAATTTGTAGGGGTTTTACTCGACTTAATATTTGAGTGTATTCTAGGTGCATCAATGAGCCAGGGCTTCTTAAGAAGTGCTAGAAAACCAAGCAATAGTTTTAACCACTGTTACATCGATTTATTATGCCCTAAAAGTTACTACTAAGAGTAAATGACAACGTAACGTATGTTTCAATCGTAGTAACGTAGGTTTCAAAAGGGAGGTTGTTCCATAGAATGATGATACATGGCAGATTTATTTTGCAAATTGTATTTTGATGTATATTATAAGCTAGTAACCGAGTTCCTCTCCTTATTAAAGGTGTAATTTTGTTAAAAATTAGCTGTATAAATGTAGATCTGTAGATCAACTTGCTATTAATCACTTCAGGTAATATTTATGATTAGTTCAAATTTATTTTCTTTAAGTCCTATGAGATAGGAAAGCCCTTGTAAGGGTTGTATATTTTATGAAAACTATACCGTTTTTTTTTACATTAAAGCACTCCAGTAGTACTAACAATCTGATTGAATTGTAATTGATTGAATTTAGTTTATTACGAAATTCATAGGCTGATAAATATACACGTATGTCATTGTAACGTAAGTTTCAAATGACAGTAACGTAGGTTTCAGGATTCATTACCGAGTTTTGAATACCGGATAGTGATTTTACCCCCAGCCAATTAACCTTTTGTGTTTTCAAGATTTATGCGGGATGTGTGTCTGTTTATTAAATATATTTATTTTGTTTTTCTTTCATGCTTATCTTTACAAACTTTACTACATCTTATTGTTGACATTTTAACACTGGATTATTGAATGCCAACATTTCAAACGCAATTAAGATCTAAATTTATCGACTTAAAAATCACTTAGTGTTACTATTAAGGGTTTTTCTATTTCATTGAATCATTTTGAGAATGCATTTTACTCTTTCAATCTTTTCCATGCATACGATAGTACATGTACGCCAGTATATTGTCAGACTTTGAAAACATGTAATTTACGTTACCTGTTACGAAACCTACGTTACCGCGATTGGTGACACAATTGAAATATCACATGGTGTCCATTCTTAAACTCAATGACTGAAATTAAAAACTGATAATAATAATAATATTTAATTTTTATATAGCGCTTAATACAAATGTCTCTAAGCGCTTTACAAATATATTATTACCCCGGTCATTGGATTCAGTGCTTACCCGCACACAATGTGTGCACAATCTCCACTCCCTGGGGAGCATTCCAGCCAGGCGTTACATGACGCTCAAAAACTGTTTGACCAACAATGACGGTCGCATCCTACCGGGTACCCATTTAACACCTGGGTGGAGAGTAGCAAGTGCAGGTTAATATCTTGCCAAAGGATATTAGTGCCGTGTCGGGATTCGAACCCTCGACCTTCGCATCTTCAAGATCATGAAAGGACTTCATGAATGTTAAAAGCATATCTCTGACTTTAAGATATATTGTTCAAAGTAAAAACTGATACGATTTGTGATTTTGTCTATCATATTTCGGTGTACATACTGATGTTTTGAAAATTTTGATTTTCCAAAGTGATTTCGTAATAAAACTGAATGAACATAATTGATGACCTGCGTTAATTTCGGGCACTATGTTGCATATTTTAAAAGTAACATACACTTACCATTCAATAGAAATATCTTTTACCACAACTTTTGAAAAAGTGTATCGTTCGGTAACGTAAGTTTCACACTCGAATTTACATGTCATAACGAGAACTTGCATATTAAGCCAATCAGCAAACATCACATGCCAACAATTGCAGGATATTAACTTGACCATGTATGCATTCTTTTCATAATAAAATGATATGTTTTGAGCAAAGTTTATTTGTTTGGTATTCTGACTTTCTAATTGCGCCGATATAGTGGTTTTGAGCCGCAATTGCTTTCCATTAAGATTGCGCACCTGTACAGTTGGATCGCCCATTACAGAAATACAAAATATCATAAGCACCTTTCGAGATTGTTCCCACTGCACTATCAACTCCATTATTCGTTCGCTTGTGTCTCCTTGGAATATTAGATCAAGATTAATTTAAAGTTCTTCTTCCATCGCCCGATGCCTGGCTACGATGCATGGCCGTCTCATTTACAAAAGCTCTCATTTGTCACTGATGACAAGTTTTGTGAAAATATCTGGCCCGGCCGGGTCTTTATCATTGTAATGCGGGATGCTACATACTACACGTATATGATAATGAACCCTGTCTATATAGCACCATGCATTACACTATTAAAAGATCAATGCGCAAGTATCACAGGTGTTTTGGTTCTTGGGAGGATAAGATCACAGACACGATCAGTAGTTACGTCATGTTTTTTGAGAGCCTACCCTAACAATTAGCCATGGATCACTATTGAGCTGAAATCGATTATCTTCTTAAGCACCCGGGATCCGACCACCCCGCAGAGGGTGACACGTATGACCGTTATACCACGAATGCCAATAACCCCCTTTTGCGGTCAATTTCAAGGACATTTTCAGCAATGTTTCTCTATATACGATAAAGCAGAAAAGAATATAGTAAAGAAAAGTGTTTGCGATTGGAAATTTAACAATAGTCTTTGTGCACACGTAGAATGTGTTAATCAGATGAAAGAAAAGATAATCCGATTAAAGGAGGAACTTAATTAAAGATACGAGAGTACTCTGGGGCCAATTCGTGAGAAAATATTTAGCGGCAATAAGCGGGGGAGGGGGTGTAATGAGCACTACAAATATATATATATATATATATTTTTTTTTTTTTGGGGGGGGTCAACCGAGGGGGATAGTAAGCACTATTTTTTTTACTCAACACCACCACCCCCCCCCCCCCCCTTGAGCAGAAAAGAAAAAGGAAAATTGTGGTTACCATCTTCTTCTTTTTTGCCAGGGGTGGGGGCCTTCTTCTTTTCCTTTTTTGTTTAAGGTAAAATTATAAGTTACCATCTTTTTATTTTTACCTTTTTTTTTCCAGGGGCCCGCCCCCCTCCCCCCCCCCCCCCCGTTCTCCCACCCTGAATCACTGCTCTGGAACTATTATTATGAAAATGAAAATAAGGAGCTTTACGCAAGCATTTTCAATGAGATTAGCCATAGATCGAATTAAAAGAGAAATAATAATTTCTTTTAAAATAAATGAATATATTTATGAAGGCTTACAAAATCGACCCCGGGCATTATATTATAAAAGTGGGGAAAGAGACACAAAATATTTTAGTCAGCTGTTGCATGCAAAATAAAAGGAAAAGCATCATTAAAGGCGGGCTTTACTACTTCAGCCTGAAGGGATTAGGCCACTCACCGAGCCAGCGAGGTCACGGTGACAGGTGGCTATCTCATTAACTCAGCTCTCATTTAACATAAGAAAAAGAGAATCATGGGGGCCAACAGGCACCGATTGGGGAAGTTTTCTATATAGAGGGAGCAAGTAGCTACAAGAAGGATAGTGTGCCTTTAAGAGATTAGTCAATGAGGGAGGAGAAATTATTGAGGAGAAAGATATTTTTAACCAAATAAAAACGTTTTATACCAAATTTTACTCAAGGGAGGATTTGGAAGAAACAGCTGCATCTGAATTTTCTTTTTTGTTGTTGAAGATCTACCAACATTGGCAGGGGAGAGTAAAGGAGAGGTTTTTTTAAGGGGAAAGTTTTGCCGTTCTGAAAAAAATGAAACAAATAAATCACCAAGGAATAATGGGCTAACAGTTGAATTTTACAATGCATTTTGGTCAGACATAAAATATTTACTAATAAGTGCCGTCAATGAAAGAACAAGAGGCCATATACATGAAGCTAGCCAAAACAAGAAGCCGCCTTGACATCAGGAAAAAATTCTATAGCCAGAGAGTTGTAAGCAAATGGAACAAGCTGCCACAAACTGCCATT
>JAVYIG010010865.1:0-65539 GCA_035222895.1 Strongylocentrotus droebachiensis | reverse complement strand
TGTAGATTTTACAACCAACTTCCTCCATTCCTCGCCCTTCATAGCTTTCCGCCTTATGATGTTCCAGTCAAGGCCAGTCCATTATTTGATGTTGTCTTCCCATCGTTTCTTCTGTCTGCCTCTTCGTCTTCCTCCCTGTACTGTTCCCTGTAGGATAGTCTTGGCCAGTCCAGATGATCGTGTGACGTGCCCGTACCACTTCAGTTTACGTCTTTTTACTGAAATCAGGAGGTCTTCATACGGCCCGATGGCGTTTTCAATTCTGTTTTTCACTACCTCATTGGTTATGACTGTGATCTCTATACGAGATACCGAGGAGTTTGCGGAAACATCTCATCTCCAGTGCCTGTATCCTTCTTCCAATGTCTGCTGTTATGGTCCACGTTTCACATGCATACACAAATTTGGACATGACCAGGGAGCGCATCAGTCTGATCTTGGAGCTGATGGCGATTTTTTTGTCTGTCCAGATGACTTTTAGTTTGGTCACTGCAGCTGTGGTCTGGGCTATCCTGGAGAGTATTTCAAGTTTGGATCCCTCATCTGATACAATAGCTCCCAGATATTTAAAGCTCCGGACTGTCTCCAGTTTCTTGCCATTTACGGTAATGTCGGTGCTGATGCCATTGGTGTTATATGTCATCAACCGGGTCTTTTCTGCACTGGTCTGCATGCCATATGACGTGGTGGTCTTTTCAAGGTGATTTACCAAGTTGACTAGCTCTTGCTCTTGTCCAGCAAGGCCGTCAATGTCCTCAGCAAAACGCAAGTTTGTAATTGTCCTGCCTCCGATGCTGACTGTTCCTTCATGGTCTTTAAGTGCGTCAACCATTATTCTCTCTTTAAAGATGTTGAAGAGAGTGGGGGAGAGTAGACATCCTTGGCGTACTCCGATTGTGGTTCGGAACCATTCTCCTATGTTTTTGTCAAGGTAGACTGCGCTGGTTGCCTTGTCGTGGAGGCATTCTATGGTTCTGATCAGGTTGGCGTTGATGTTATACAGCCTCATGGTTGCCCACAAAGCTGCATGCCAAACTCTGTCGAACGCCTTCTTGAAGTCCACGAAGACGTGGTAAAGGTTTTGCTGGTGTTGCAGGAACTTCTCACAGAGTATTCTAAGATTTAGAATTTGCTCAGTTGTGCTCCTTCCTGCTCTGAAACCTGCTATTCTTCTTTGATGATCTCTTCAGCTTGTGGCTTCAGTCTATTCAGGAGGATTCATACTTGGATGACTGATTAGGCTGATGGTACGGTAGTTTTGGAATAGTTGTAGGTTGCCCTTCTTCGGGAGAGTGATGATCAGGGACTGAGTCCAAGGTGTGGCCACTCTCCTGTCTGCCAGATCTTGTTGCAGATGATGAGTAACATATCTATCATGGCCTCTCCTCCTGCCTGGACCAGCTCCGATGAAATGTTGTCCACTCCTGCCGACTTGCCTTTCTTTAGTGATTTTACTGCGGCTTCAACATCTTCCCGCAGGATAGGGTAGCTGTCATTGTTGGTGGAGGGACATCTAGCACCTTGGGATCTCCTATTATTGTGTGTGTATATAATTCGGAACAACACTCTGTCCACCTCTTTCGAATATCTTGTTGTTCTGTGAGACATTTCCCTGCTTTGTCTTGGATGATAGTAGTTCTCCCTTGTTTCGAGCATGTCAGTTCTTTCACAAGCTGGTAGGCTTTCTTGCTGTTATTTTTCCGCAGGTTTTCTTCGATACCTTGGCATTGTTCTTCAATCCATGTCTCCTTCGCTTTTCTCATGCCTTTTTTAACTTGCTGGTTAACTTCTCTGTATAATTTTACACCTTCAGCCGTCTTCTTCTTTTGCTTCAGTTCTCTGCGTTTGCCGCATAGCTTTAGTATGTCATCTGTGACCCAGGGTTTCTTTGTGGTCGGTGTTTGCCAAGGATGTCGTTGGCTGTTTCTGTCACGGCAGTGTTAAATCTGTTGATCAGAGTGTCTATATATTTCGGTGTCCTGATTACCAAGGACGAGGAGTGGAGCAAACTTTCCTCCTATCGTTGCTCGAAAAATGTCTGCGATGTTGGGGTCCTTGAGTTTTTTAAGACTAAACCTGATCCTTTGTTGCCCTGGCTTTTTATCCTTTGGAGACGTAGTCTGAAGGTCATCATCACAAGCTCATGGTCACTTCCGACGTCGGCTCCTGGAAAGCTCCTGGTCTTTGCGATGACTGGAAGTCAAGTTAATCAGTATATTGCGTATAGGCCAAGGGTTCTCAAACTTTTTCTTTGAAGATCCAGAAGTGATTTCTATGAAAGCTTTAAGGTCCGAAATGACACTTGTATACTGAAGATAATGAGGCTTGTTTTGGTTCTATACCTAATCCAAGGAGAATTGTTACTTTTTTTAAAAAACAGAGCTGCCAGTGCTTCCACTCTTTTAAGTTTCTTGACAAAGTTTCTTGACAAAGGACACCCAATTTCCTGGAATTTGAAGGAATTTTCTTAAAACTTTCAAAATGCCTTTTACGTCGATTTTTTATTTGGATGAATCGCTATGACGTTTGAATATATATTAATTATTGAGTGGGCTTATTTTGCTTTCTAATGGATCCGTACAACATCGCAGCGCTTAAGGAGCCTGGCAGAGCCTTTCAAGAGAGAAATTGTATTTAGGGTAGAAAAAGAGGTTATTTCTAAAATGAAATGAAAGGGCTATTTGACTTTCAAGAAAGAAAATTGTCTTGAAGAGAGAAAGAGAGGTCATTTCATTTAGAAATAACCTCTCTTTCTCTCTTATAAACAATTTTTTGAGATGGAATGTTCAATCTGAGGGTTTTTGTGCTCTTTCAAAAAAGAGCACACTGAATGGGGGGCAGTGCAAATTAAAATTTCAAGGGATAGATTAGAGCTTTTATCGCTCTTGAAAGTCAAATAGCCCTTTCATTTCATTTAGAAATAAACTCTAATACACCCTTGATATTTAAATTGCGCTGCCCCTATTGTGTGCTCTTTTTAAAGAGCACAAAAGAGCCCTCAGATTAGGCAGCAAGTAGCTGAACAAACCCTTAATACTGGACACAACATTCAATGGGATGATGCCCACATCATTGAGTTTGAAACGCACTTATGGTCAAGAATGGTAGAAGAAGCATCGATCTGTATAAAAAGGATAAATCCTTCACTGAATAGGGATTCTTGCTACATTGTTACCTTTCTTCGCTCCTGTGATCTCGAGGCAGCAGACAGCAAGAAATTGTGTAAATAATTTGCCATTGCCGGGAGTCTTGGGCGGAGCCCCAGCCCCAGGAAGTTCTTGAATTCTAATAAAATTAGGAAATTCAAATAGTCGTCATGAGCGATAGAAATTGTAATTTCCTCCTTGAAAGTCACATAGCCCCTTTTATTTCATTTTAGAAATAACCTCTCTTCCTCTCTTAAAGACAATTTTATGTAACTTCTGTTTTCGTATTGTTGTACTTTCGTCCGCAGAATTCGTAGGCACATGTCGAGCCAACTCAGTCGGAAATATAATCTGTAGGCCTAAGTGTAAATTTAAGTTTCATGTTCTTCCTCTTTTCTTTCTTTCTCTCTCTCCCTCTCTCTCTCTCCCTCTCTCCCTCTCTTTGTCTCTCTCCTTTTCCTCTATCCTCTATCTTCTTCTCTTCCCATTTTTCTGTATGTGACATGCGTTACGCGTACGTGTGACATCGCACATAAATGCCAGTTGGAGATTCCCCCGCAATGAGATGCAGAACTGATAGATACAAAAGAAGCCCAATTCCATTCTTGGTCGACCTATTGAATGATATATGTAACTATAATCATCAGACATAGCTACACTTTTCGCTTTTCACCCTTATTATATTTGATTTTTGTCCAGTTTGTTACATGATATTAATTTTAATGAATTCTATCCAGTTTATTGACAAATCATTGCTGTATCAATCGCAACTGCTAAACTTATTTTCCTCTTCCATTCTCTCCCTGTTTCTTGCACTCTTTCTTCCCCCCCCCCCTCTCTCTCTCTCCCCTCTCTCTCTCTGTCTCTCTCCTATTCTCTCTATTTCTTCTCTCCTTTTCATTTCCCCCTTCTCTCCTATTGTATCCGTCACCCTGTATGTGTCTCTATTGTAACGATTTGGAATAGCTGGCCCCGTTTACAAACCGATCAGCACATGATACGCTTTGAACCTATGAATATTTAAAGTATATCTATTTTTTGCCTTTGTAAATCTTAACTTATTTTCTGTCAAATGTAAATTTCCAATGTATCACTGTATTTTACTGAGCCTTTTAATCTGTTAAAATCACGCAATTATTCACTTTTAAAATCCATTGCAACTATTTTATAAGCCTGTCTG
The DNA here is from genome assembly GCA_035222895.1 of Strongylocentrotus droebachiensis. Classification (NCBI taxonomy): domain Eukaryota; kingdom Metazoa; phylum Echinodermata; class Echinoidea; order Camarodonta; family Strongylocentrotidae; genus Strongylocentrotus; species Strongylocentrotus droebachiensis. The sequence goes on along the minus strand of JAVYIG010010865.1, from coordinate 61,213 downwards.
GTTACAAACAAACACGACCCGTTCAAAATCAATGAATATCGGAGAGGAAATATTATTGCATGTTCACATTTATATATATCTTTATATTTTATATTTTTACTATGAACTTGAACGAATTTTGAATTTAAATCCTGTAATGTCTGATTTCACATGTATTTATTGTAATGTAATTTTTTTATCAATTTGTAAAAAGTCACACAATTCAGCCTTTGGGCTGCGAGATGATTTTCAATAAAACAAACCATTTATATATATATATATATTCCATGTATTGATCTCGATTTAAAAAACCATAATAACTTTCTCATTAATTCTATTTCCCGTTTTTGTTAATACTTACACTAATCTCCAATGTAAAATAAAATTGTCTACTTTCTCTCAAGACAGCAATATATAAAGGATTTATTAATGCAAGGCTATCTCGCAAGTCATCTCTCAATTTCAATACCTTCTTGCTTTCCTCATCTCCCAATCTCCGTTGCTTTAATATTCCTCGTTATTACTTCCTTCCAATTGAGCTCCAACTTAATTGATTTCTCCACATCTCCATATATTCCAGTTTATGCACTGTATCTATTCTTCAACTACAGGTAGATGCAAATATTACTCAAAATCCCGATATAAATCACACTCAGGATACAGTCAATTGACGAGAATTGCTTCAATCTATATTTTACATGTATCATCAATATACGGTTTTACAATGGCTATGGTGATGGGGGGGGGGGGGGGGGGGGCGGGGGTTGGTAGTGAGCACTATTTTTTTTTTTGGCCCTCGAAAATTTGCAAAATTGCACCCCCCCCCCCCCCCCCTTGAGCGTCAGGGGGGGGGGGCATCTCCAAAAAAAGGTAAAATTAACGTTAAAAAATGTAAAAATACACATTTTTTTTCCAGGGGGGGGGGGCGACCATGTACCGTTAGTTGTATACATTTTTTTGCAGCTACAGTACAGGTTCTCTTGACTGCGAACTCCTAGCTAAGACCATCAGTTATGCATTGCGACTGACAATTTTTTTTTGGCCTGCAACGTGCTCTGATAAATGCCATCTGCGTGGCGAACTGCCGACCAGGCGTTGTCCTATGAGAGCCACGTCGTACCAATCCTTGATTTAACGCGCTGTGCAGTGCGTGCTCCTTTAATTTTACGGGAGTCGTACAATCAGGGCTTGTTAGTTTAAATGGATGTACCGTCTCGAAAGAATTTCCCGAGGGAAAGATATTGAAGATTAACTTGGCTTAACAACAAGTAATGTAACCCTCTTCAGCCATCAAATCCATCAACAGCCGCCCTTATCAGACCACAGATGCCCTCTGGCGATCCAAATGTTACGAAGTGTTACGCAACGCGGTCTGCTTCCCTGAGCTCTCCAAACACTTGGTCGTAAAAAAAAGGCATTGAAGCCATGCGAGTCACCGAGAAAATGACGTCATATTCATTGACGATGTATATAGCTATAACATATAAAATCACAGAATCGACAACGTATGGCACAATGCAGCCTTCATTGGTTATCAAATGCTTTCGCTGTGCTCGGATAACTCTACTGAAGACGTAGTCATCTGAACCAGCGAAATCGACCAAGGAAATCGTGAGTTAGAGTGAATGCAAGTTTCTCATCATCATCACGTTCTCTTCTAATTATTTTCATTTTCCGAAAGTTTCCGAAATTTTTACATAGCTAGGAAGGTAGTCCATAAGTTTATCTCTTAGAATAACTAAATGAAATTGTGTTATATATTTGCGCATTTGGCTTAATGAGGGTTAGAAGTTGTCAAATCATCACCACTTTTCACCCCGAGTACGGGCCGGCGACGCGAAAGCCGCCGTACTCGCTGGGCTGTACATGCTGGATGTTGTTGGTGGAAACACACATAGCTGCATTACGTATACTACCCTGGCCGTGTATTAAAAGTTGTGCTATTGATTCTCAACATTTCAAACACCACTGTACAAAACTCAACTGATTTCATTCAAAGGCAGTACTTTAGTGACGATTGATGACACCTAAAGAGCATTAAAATACAATTTGTTCAACTTTCCGATGTTAGAAAGAATAATTTGAAATTAAAATTGTGAGTCTACTGTCAAACTTGCCGATCAACCGCATCGGAATGATTATGTGCATAATTTTGTATGTTGTGAGTGTATTGACTATTCATGTATTCAAATGCTGCCTATTTACATTTGGAGTGGCCTACGCATTCACGATGAAACCATTTAACCGTACATTCTGGTTCGCTGCAACGAATAATATTTTCCGTTGATGGAATTTCACACGTGCATAACTTGTATTGGTCTCCAACTTCCCATACACCAGGCTCAAGAATCAAATCTTCCTCAAAAGCAGTCAGAAAGTCCAAATCGTCGCCTACCAAATACTCTTCCCTACTGTATACGCCGCCATTTTTGTCGATAGCAGCCTATGTGTATTTCCAACAATGCATTTGCGAGCCCTATGTCACTCAGTTTCGGGAGTGAGATTTACGAGCTGTGCGGTCCGGGTAGGGGATTAAGGGGATTATGATAGGGGGAAAAAAGACTCTCGGTGCATCGGACTGCTTCAAAGGGCCCTCTTAGATGCGGCATCCATTTACAAGCCCCTGGTACAATCAGTTTGTTTGTGAAGCTATTGTTCATCATATTTGTCTTTCTCATCGGGCTGTACGTGATGTGAGGGTTGAATGATTGAATTGAAAAGAAACGACTGGAACTACCTCTCACATAATACTGTTTTGATGGAGTTGTTTACGGACGCCGCCAGCTCTTATTAGTACGGACTTTATCTACTCGATTTTTAATCGTGCGCAGTTTACATTTACCTGTTATTAGACCAGCCAAATCCCTTATCAGATTTTGAATTCGACATTGAATGCATCTACATACATCTACACAGCATCTAAAAGATATGGAAGATCATTCTATAAGTCCATGATCATCTGTAGCGTCTCTATATTGACTAGCAAGTCTGTCGAAGAAGAAAGAGCGGTACAACGTACAACCGATAGTGGCCTGTAATTAATTTAAAAAACACTGTAACATGAAAAACGCAACGCAATGAGGTATATTATAGTCATGTATAAGTGAGGTATACAATTTGAATGGCCACAACACTATACGTTATACCAAAATAGGGCACTTGAAAACCCGCAATGGCATCAGAAAGAGGAAACCCAGACCTGCATCGCGGGGAGTCAACGGACAAGTGGCGATACGTTGTCCTGGTATCCAAGTTCAGTTTGGACTTTCTCACGACGGGACTCCTTAAGGCGTTTGGACTACTGATACCGGCTCTCATTCACAAGCTCGATACGAACTACGGAACCATCGGGTTAATCCTGTCCTTGGAGCTCACTCTTTTCTTCATGGCATGTAAGTACGTTCATAATACCAAAACGTAGTTATAATCGCTCAGTTGGTAGAGCAGTGGTCTCGTAATCCGGTGACCCGGGTTCGAAACCAAGGCGATGCGCCAGTGCCCTTTGGTAAGGCATTAATCCCCATTACCAGGTCCCTCGGAGAGGACCTAAAGCCGTCGGCCGTTTGGTTGCTTACTTACAAGCATTTATGCTTTCTTAGCAGTCAGGTAACATAACCACCACCATTCATTCATTCATTCATCGTTATTCACAGACCCAAGACCCAAGCCTATGAATGTTTTGTGCAGAATGATCACGTTGGCCTATACAGTACAACGGGCAGATGGGTGTATCTGTAGTGTTATCCATATGCTGACCACGATAGTGAATTCATGGAGCACCCCCCAATCCAAAAACAAATCTCTATGGGAGAGATTGTTTCGGTGCTCCATGAATTCGATCAATGAAAGAGCGTGAATTACGTCACGTATAACTGTCCAACTCTATTTGGTGTTAAAACTTTTGCGACAATGTAGGAAACGAACTTGAAACTTCTTTTTGAAATAAATTTTGACGAAGCAATATGAAAAGTAACTCTTATAATTATTTCTTTCAAGAATTGTCCTGCATTGCCTGTTTTTGCTGATTCTGATGGAAAGCATAATTATTCCAAATTTGTGGATTAATTCTTTAACTTCATATGGCTTCGTTCACCTACCTCGGTCAGAAATTAAATTCAAATTCAATTAGGCCAATTAAATTAATTCCTATTTCCCCCCCCCCCCCTGTCCCAAATGCCTTAACAAAACTGTTAACTTTTTCAAAATGCATACTCGGCATATGCTTTTTTTGAGGACCTGTAACGATAATGCTACGCAAAATATATATTGAGCAGTGGTTATGAGAAAAAAGGAAAATAATTACATTTTAATCAGTGTAGAGCAAAGGGAGAGTTGTCTATGAATACGTCACAATCGACTGACCAATGACAAATTTGAGATTTGCATAAATTTAATGAACTCATCTTTCAATTATACATACCAGCCTGGTTTCTTTAAAATTGTCTACGTCATGTTTTTCTAATTCTGACAAGTATAATAATAGTACAAGTAATGGTGATGATAGTCGTAATAATATTAATAATAATCTAATTATTATCATTATAATTATTATCATTATTCTCATGATCATGATCATCATTATCACCACCATTACCACCACCAGCATAGCAACAATAATCCAAGATCCACCTCCGTAAAATTGAAGTGTTTTTTTTGTTTGTTGTACCGTAGGTCCGCTAGTCTGCTTCTTGTCTAAGAGATTCAACATCCGGTTGCTATGCATTATTGGAAGTGTTGCTTCGAGTGGTGCCATCATCATGTCAGCCTTTACCACATCAGCCCTGTGGTTCGGCGTCGCCATGTTTCTTACCGGTTTGTTGCTTTGTGTACATTTTTACCGAAGATTTCATATTCGTACCCTTGATTCAAGTCGACTATATTCTAAATGTTTCTTGGTGAACTCTAATTTTTGACATCATTTTGCCCAGTCTTGATGTCATGTTAAATTTATATTTTATGTTCAGCATCAGCGATCCCAAAATGATAGCATCAGCTATTATCCTATTTTCTAGGTCTGATTCTATTTCATTTTATTTCATTCGTCAGATATAAATACATTTGCAACAAGGAACATATAAAAGGGAAAATAATTATAAACGTTGGCTTGATGACTATAGTTAGGGGGAAATAGGCAACAAACCAAACAAACTTCGTTGTAACTGGAGACTGAGATATATGAAAACTATTTCAGGTCAACAACAGTTATTGTTTTTAAACAAACAATAAAATGAGAAGTCACAGAACTACATAATCATATTCATATTTACATTACCTGTTGATATTCTGCACAAATGAGATGAACATAGTGATAAAGCAAGTATTCTAAACTGTGATCACATTAATTTATATAATATGAACTTGCACCCTCGTAACAATTGCCATTAATGTGTATGCTATCACTTGAAATTTAAGAGGCTTAATGCGTCATAATCACATGAATAATAATGTAGGAATATCGTGCGATTTGTCTCATTTCTGTTGTGCGATATGCTATCCTAAACTAAAATTAAATCAAGTAAAATCTGATCGGAAATTATGCGATTAGACCCTGCAACGTAGAATTAATTAAAATATTAGAGATATCATTTAGTTTTTAAGCAATTGATATTAACAACTTTTTATGAAAATTAGGGAGGATTTGTTTGAGAACTAAATTAACATATAAAGTTAGAAAGAAGTGCTAAAAAAGGAAATGTGGAAACAGTATTCAACGAATCTGTTGATCTTGAAATAGCAGAGTTTCAGAAGTACGTATCCCTTTATTTTGCTGTACAATTTGTTGCCTCAGAGCTTCGTAACCCAAAGGTTGTAGACGGCAATAAACCCGATTGTTTATTTTTTCGAAATCTGTTCCGAATTAGCATTAATATATATTTATTCGATTAACAATCTTTTAATTTTCATCCTTTTGTGTTCTAAAATTGTGGATGAATTTAACACTCCTCAGTGCGCGATGATAATCATTTGTCTTTTTTTTTCCGAACAGGTTTGTTTAGTGCCCCGATGAATCAAATTTCCCACGAGGTACTTCACCGATATTTTGGAGTTAAATTTGGTTTCGTGAATTCGGTGTGTCTCTTGGGGTGTCTCGTTGGCGGCATGATTTTTCCACCAATCACGTATAGTCTCCTAGAAGAATATGGACTTGAGGGCGCTCTTATATGTCTTGGTGCAATATATTTGAACTGTGTGCCAATCGCAGTAACTTTCCGGAACCCTAGCGACAGCAGGAATAAATCCTCTGTGGAATACGTCCATGACAAAGAACTGGAAGCAGGAATACCCATGGAGGTAGCGCATCCATCCTCGGAATATGAAGTGAACTGTGTAACAAAACCTTCTCAATCAGAGGAGAACACCGATCCTCTCATGGTAAAACATCAAGTGGAAGCTACTGAACTGAGAACAAATATTGAGCCCAAGTACGGGAGAGTGACCAGATTCCTGTGGATTTCTTTAAATTTGAAAGTCTTGGTGAAAGAGAAAGCATTTACAATACTCTTCCTACCATGCAAGTACATTATACAAATAGTCATGGTCGCTTGGATCTTATTCGTTGTCTCATTTGCAATGGCTAAGGATCTACCTGAGGCTCTGGCAATCTATTTACCTATTGCAGGATCCGTTGGTGGCTTCTTCAATCAAGGAATAGTAACCATTCTCTTACATTACCGACCCTTATGGGGAGCTCCGATCTTCATAGTCAACATGTCCTCAGTTGCTTTGGCTTTCATCCTCTACCCTGTTAGTTCTTCCTTCGTCCACCTCTTAGTCTGTTCATTCTTCGTTGGCGGAGGAATCTATGGGGGGTTCCCCGCGACCTACTCTGTCCTGGTGACGTACGTATCGGCGGAAAACTTCGACAGCATGCTGTCTGTTAAATTCTTCGTGACTGGAGTCGGAGTCGTCTCATCAGGATACATGGCAGGTATGGACATCTTGGGTGGTATTCTCGAAAGCCGACTAACTTTAGTCCATAGTTAAATCCTCCGACTAAGTATGGAATGCCAAGTGTCCATATGAATATGTTTTTGAATAATTTAATCCGTCACTAAATTAAAATAAAATTTAATAACATAATTAATAAACAACAATAAAACTATGAAATAATTATGTTATCATAATAGTTTAGGGACATATCAAATTAATCAAAAATATATTCATATGGACACTTGGCATTCCATACTTAGTCGGATGATTAAACCGTGGACTAAAGTTAGTCTTAATCTTTTAATGCCATGTTGCACACGAGGCGTCATTTCGAATGCGTTACTTCCTGCGCTATTCAAGCCCGTGGAGACAAATAGTTCAACCATAGGCCTGAAATTCAAAGCAAGGTTTGCAGGACTTTACGTTTACATTTTCTACGGTGTCACTCTCACCGAACCTGTCCTTGACGCCCTCCTACGTCAGGCAAATAACACCTCGTGTGGACCCTGTAAAGTTAAAGCATTGATATCTCGAATTTATTATCACTAAAATCATACGGGGAAAATTATTAAATGTTTGTCGTGTTTCAAAGGTATAGATTCAATGAACAATAGATAAATCCGGGCAATATAGGAGGCCAATAACTTGAATACCTCATCAAGATAAGTGATTGACCATACCCCAAGTGGTGAGATTTGTTATCCATTCAAATAATTTGTTGGCAGAAAATTTTGTAAAATTTCGGGAAATAATTGCAGATATTAAAGATACTATGTCCCTTTTGCAGCCAACATCAATTTCTGTAGAGCATTGCAGGAATTGTGAATATGTCACGTCTGTCCTATCTGTGAAATTCAAACATTAGCAGTGTCCTAGTATTCAAATTATGCAAGGAAACCGGCTTACCTTCTAGACTTCACTGTCAGACACTATTGAGTGACTGACTGACATCTTTTTTTTCTTTGGTAATAACATACATAAAATGAGCTGTAACAGGTACATGAGCATTTGTCTACATTAATAAACCACTACTTGTAATGGCCAAAATTAAACTGATTGAATCTTTGTGCAGCACAGAACAGTCACAAATATCTATTCATCATGTTTATCCAGCTCAGAGGGGACCCTAATAATTACAAGCTCTGCTTTTACCAGGGTCTCCTCGTCTTTCTTTTAGTTAACTTTGTTTTTATCATTGCCATAACTTGTTATTTTGCATTGTAAATGCGTAATGATCCAATGTTATGCTCTATGTGTCATTTGAAAGAAAGACGAATAAATATCTTATCTTATCTAATCATTACCATTCGGTAACAGGGTCTGCCGTTAATTTGACCTTTGCATTTGTTGGCCTGTAAATGGGACATAGTACCTTTAAAAGTAGGCCAGAGTCGTTAACACAATTTTGTTTTCCTCCCGGAAACCAAAGTTTGATGGTCTGAAACCGATCGGAGTCTGATACCACAACAATTTTGTACGAACTAGTTGACGTTTTGTGAATGACAAATGTAAACGATGAAATCTTTACCATGTTTACTAACTTGCTTTTTGAACAACAGGTACCCTTTATGACGTAAGTGGATCATTTGATGACGTCTTCATGATGATGGGAGGGATGAGTGTCGCTGCAGTGCTTCTCACGGTTGCCTTGGTGATTTGTAAACGAACGCGAAGAAAACAAAATGGCGCCGTCACGGTTAAGTGAATGAAACAAACCTACCGTGTGTTTAGATAGGATAAAGGAATAACATTCTAGATACAAATGTGTACTTTTTGAAGAAAATAATATATAGGTTAAATATATCATACTAGTTACAAAATATATGACGTTTATCATGCACAATTATTTGGATGTATTTTTCTTTGAGCTGTTAAGGAATGAAATCCCACCGGATATTTTTCTATCTTTTGCGGTTAAAGAGAAAAATTAAGATTAGAGAGCCTGGAAAAGGCGACGATAACCTTAAAGTGGTCCACCCGGTTTCTACTAATGTCATCAATCGACGTTTGCATTGCGTAGGACTCTACCAGATGAACCCTTCAAAGCTAGGTGAAAAAGCTCGGAATACAAGGTAAAAAGTCGGATGACTTCGAGCTGAACGGACGGTTTGAGCGGAGCTCCTGCCACCCATTAAGATTACACGTTACACAACGCAAATGATGGCATCCCATGGCCCGAGGCCCACTACCCGACAAACTGCAAGTAAGCAGCCAGCCCCATCGGCTCCCCCGACTGACAAAGTTCGCTCGCCTACCTCGACTGACAAAGTTCGTTCGCCTACTACCCCGGATCCCTCTAATGCGGTTTTACAACGAGACATTGCAGACTTTTCAGATAAAATATTATCTAAACTTGATAATATCAATACCGAGCTACAATCATTTCATCGTCGCCTAACAGATGTGGAATCTTCAGTGGAGTTTAACTCTGCCAAAATATCTGAAGTAGAAAACTCCATACCAGCTAGCATCGCGCCCCTTCAAGAGGAGATATCTAATCTAAAAGAAAAACTGCTTCTGATGGAAATCTACAACAGAAAGCCAAATCTACTATTCTACGGGGTTGAAAGCGAACCAAACGAGGATATCTATCGCACGCTTTGTAAAGTTTTCATCCATCTTGGAATAGATGAGGAAACCGCCAAACAGATCCAAATGATCAACGCCCACAGATTACCCTATCGCAACCAACCTAGGACCCCAGACGCCGGTGCCCCAGCCCGTTCCCGACCCGCTCCGATAATCGCTAAATTCGTCAAGATGCCTGACAGAGATCTCATTCTTTCTTCTTTTGAGAACCAAAGACGCCCGAAGGAAACATCGCAGCAACTAGGAAACGCAGCGGAAATGCGACATGCACCACCGCCTCCCCCTCGCATAACGGTTAGGACGGACCTCCCTCCCACCCTGAAGGCTCATCGCGGCCATCTTGCTGAAATTGGTTACAAGTTGCGAAAGGAGAAAAACCAATCTACGAGAATAAGGTTGCAAGGTGCTAAAATCGTCCTCCAATGGAAGGAGAAAGGTACTACCACATGGAATCCCTACAGAGAATGAACAAATCCATCATCATTTCAGGTGACACAAACAATTATTCATCTTTTAATTTGAGGTCCGAAAAACGAAAAGTGATATAAGTGAGTAAAGTAAACGAGAAGTTTATGAAATCATACTTATAATTATATTCTATGTCACTTTAATATCACCGTATATTGCTTGCATCGAGTTTCAAATACCTTGCTTAGAAATAACAATAATACATGAAAAGTAAATCTTTGTTTTGAATTTTGAATTTCTGAAGCAATTTTGTAATCAGGACTCTGATTTTTGCTTATGCTCTAAGATAAAACTAAAGTGCTTCCTTTTTTCATATTTTTTGTTACAAAAACCATGAACTTGGTCGATATATTTACAGGAAGCCATTTCATGTAACGTGTGAAGAAAGAAAAGGGAAAAAGAGAGAAAAAAGAAAAATGTTGTTAAAACCCTATAGGGATCAATGAAAAGTACACCCGTTAGGTTGGAGGCATGTATTTTCCATCGCTGTACTTGATGAATGGAAAGTTTAAACCCAAGCATTTGCCAACTCCAAACTCTTTACCAAACGTTGGAGGTATTACATTATATTATTAATGCAATTTCCAAAGGTAAAACCTGATTATAAACATCATTCAATTCGCAGTCCACCGCAGGATATATTTATAACCAAGAATGTACACGTAGCTCTGTATATTGTTTGCCCCGCCCACCTTTTTTCTCACGGGATATAGACCACCCTATAGACCGTAGAGTAGTACATGGCCGATAAAGCTACCATCTAACCATGGACCCTTGGACGTCACTTAATTCGCAGGTTAGAAGTTACATATTTTCCAACCCCTCCCCACCCCCACCCCCGTTGGGTTATGGGCAAGTATTTGTGTCAAAGTACATCTTGCTTTGAATTACGGAAGGTTTTTGTAACAGGATTTTGATTCGTGTTAACCCCCCCCCCTCTCTTTTTTATAGCATATTTCCACGTTAGCTTGTTCCATTTTAAGCAACATTAACCTTGAATATAGTCGTTAAAGCAATATATAAACCCTTGACTTAAATACATGTATCTGAACGGGTAACCGACCATGGGAATCTTTGCATACCAGACCATTAATGTCACCCAATTATGGTTAAACTATTTGCATGCCGACAGAAAGGTTTAAAGAAAATCTTTGTTTTGCAGGGTCACCTGTATCAATCACAAAGCCTATATTTGTATGAAACGCTTATTAAACTGTATCAATGTTTGGGCTTGTGGTTCAAATGCGTGTTACGTTATCACAAAGATAATTGACGCATAGAGCGACGGGTTCATTAATTGAGCAGCCTAACCTTCATTTCAAATCTGCATTTAAAAGAAAAGGGAAAAAAGAAGAGAAATGTTTTTTGTGTGCGTGTTTACTTTTTTGTGACCAATAATACTGGAAAATTCGATTGTCCAAATACGTAAAGCAGTCGAACCCTGGAAGAATTGTACGTTGTCACGAATACTAAATTGTCATGATTGTATACCTTTCAGGAGTCATACGGATTTTTTTATCAACCTTTGATCTTGATTACTGGGTTTGTCAAGAACGAACTCCTAACTCTTGGTCAATAATTATTATCTGTATAGCATTCAATTGTTTTGGGTCCATCTGTTTTATTGTAGTTGACTGAACTTGTTTTGATGACCGGGAATTCATGTCAAAACCCTCTTTGCCACTTAATAATTGTACTCCGAATTGTCATTGCTATCAAGCATTATGTCATGGTCTGCTTTAGCATGCACGAATATTTTTCGTCTGCACAACGAATCCCTTAGTTTTGCAAAACACCTGTGTCAGTCACACCATTCGTGTAAGATGGGCGTATTAAACTTACTGTAACAAATACATGGACTTATCGTTTACGTGTGTCTAAAGTAGGAACAGGGCGTGGCTTCTCCGCACCACGGCTGACCGATCTTCATATTGGTCCGCAGTGGTGCTCTATCTCAGAAATACTCGACGCATGGGTGCGATGGGTCCATTGTTTGACCAGCCTAACTTTCTTTTCAAAACCGCATTAAATGTGTAAAACATTTGAATCTTGAGATAATTGTATTGTTATCACTAATCTCAAATTGTCATGACCTTTCGGGGGTCATGCAGCTCCATTTTGTATCATGCAGGAATGTATAGCTTGCCCTCCACTGGCCTGGGGGTCGTAGACAAATTTGTATTAACCTTTGATCTTGATTACTGGGATTGTCAAGAACGAATTCCTCACCCTTTATCAATAATTGTCTGTATAGCGTTCAACTGTTTTGGGTCCATCTGTTTTATTGTGGTTGACTGAACTTGTTTTGATGACCGGGAATTCATGTCAAAACCCTCTTTGCCACTTAATAATTGTACTCCGAATTATCATGCTATCAACATTATGTCATAGTCTGCTTTAGCATGCATGAATATTTACCTTTCGGGAGTCATGCAGCTCCATTTTGTATCATGCAGGAATGTATAGCTTACCCTCCACTGGCCTGGGGGTCGTAGACAAATTTGTATTAACCCTTGATCTTGATTACTGGGATTGTCAAGAACGAATTCCTCACCCTTTCTGTATAGCGTTCAACTGTTTTGGGTCCATCTGTTTTATTGTGGTTGACTGAAATTATTTTGATGACCGGGAATTCATGTCAAAACCCTCTTTGCCACTTAATAATTGTACTCCGAATTATCATGCTTTCAAACATTATGTCATAGTCTGCTTTAGCATGCATGAATATTTCTCATCTGCACAACGAATCTCTTTGATTTGCAAAACACCCGTGTCAGTCACACGATTCGTATATGATGGGCTTATTAAACTGTAACAAATACATGGGCTTGTCGTTTACATGTGTCTAACGTTTGGGCGTGGCTTCTCCGTGCCACGGCTGACCGATCTTCATATTGGTCCGCAGTGGTGCTCTATCTCAGAAATACTCGACGCATGGGTGCGATGGGTCCATTGTTTGACTAGTCTAACTTTCTTTTCAAAACCGCATTAAATGTGTAAAGCATTTGAATTTTGAGAGAATTGTTTTGTTGTCACTAATCTCGAATTGTCATGACCTTTCGGGGGTCATGCAGCTCCGTTTTGTATCATGCAGGAATGTATAGCTTACCCTCCATGCACTGGCCTGGGGGTCGTAGACAAATTTGTATTAACCTTTGATCTTGATTACTGGGATTGTCAAGAACGAATTCCTCACCCTTTATCAATAATTATCTGTATAGCGTTCAACTGTTTTGGGTCCATCTGTATTATTGTGGTTGACTGAAATTGTTTTGATGACCGGGAATTCATGTCAAAACCCTCTTTGCCACTTAATAATTGTACTCCGAATTGTCATGCCATCAAACATTATGTCATAGTCTGCTTTAGCATGCATGAATATTTCTCATCTGCACAACGAATCTCTTTGATTTGCAAAACACCCTTGTCAGTCACACGATTCGTATATGATGGGCTTATTAAACTGTAACAAATACATGGGCTTGTCGTTCACATGTGTCTAACGTTTGGGCGTGGCTTCTCCGCGCCACGGCTGACCGATCTTGATATTGGTCCGCAGTGGTGCTCTATCTCAGAAATACTCGACGCATGGGTGCGATGGGTCCATTGTTTGACCAGCCTAATTTTCTTCTCAAAACTTTATTTATTTATTTATATTTTTGTGGTTTTTGTATATGACAATTATCATGATGGAAAATTCGTTTGTCCAAATGGGTAAAGCATTTGAATCTTGAAAGAATTGTACGGTTGTCACTAATCCTAAATTGTCATGATTGTATTCCTTCCAGGGACATGCAGTAGAACTTTGTATCATGCAAGAATGTATACCCTCAAATGGGCTTGAGACAAGTATTCGTTATCCTTTGATCTTGACGACTGGGATTATCAAGACCGAAGTCCTCACTCTTTATCATTCATTATTTTCTGTATAGCATTCAATTGTTTCGAGTCTATCTGTTATATTGTAATTGACGAAACTTTCTTTTTTATGACGAGCGGAAATGTCAAAACCCTCTTTGCCATTTAATATTATTGTACTCCGAATTGTCATAACAGTTATCAAGTATGTACATACGAGCCTGCCTTAGCATGCATGTATCTTTCTAATCACCTGTGTCAATCAAAAATACATTCGAAGGTTCGTGTGCTTATAACCTTAACAAATACATGGACTTATCGCTTACGCGTGTCTGACGTATAGGTACAGGGCGTGGCTTCTCCGCGCCGCGGTTGACCGATCTTCACATCGGCCCGCTGTAGCGCTCTATCACAAACATACTCGACGCATAGAGCGATGGGTCCATTGTTTGAGCAGCGTTACTTTCATTTCGAATCTGCATTTATGTTTTGGTGTGTCTTATTGTTTTGTGACCAATAATAATGGAAAATTCGATCGCCCAAATACGTAAAACATTTGAATCTTGAAGGAATTGTACTTTTTCACTAATGCTAAATTGTTACGATTGTATACATTCGGGTGTCATGCAGCTCCATTTTGTATCATGCAGGAATGTAATAGCTTACCCTCCACTGGGCTGGAAGCTGGAGACAAGTTTTTATTAACCTTTGATCTTGATTAATGGGATTATTAAAACCGAACTCCTCACTCTTTATCAATAATTATTATCTGTATAGCATTCCAAAAATTTGAGTCTATCTGTTATATTGTACTTGACTGATTTTTTTATATTTTTTTTGATGAGCGGGAATGTCAAAACCCTCTTTGCCATTTAATATTATTGTACTCCGAAATGACGTTATTGCTATTAAGCATCATCTCAGAGTCTGCTTTAACATGCATACATTTTTCTCCTCCGCACAACAAATCTCTTTGTTTTGCAAAACTCCTGTGTCAACCACAGAATCCATTGTTATAGACTGAACTAGTTTTGATGAGCGGGAATGTCAAATCCCTCTTTGCCATTTAATAATCGTACTCCGATTTGTCATTATTGTTATCAAGCATTTTGTTTCTTCCCAGCCCCTCTATTTTGCGTGTCAAAAATACACCCTTTACTCGGGCGGTCGGGCTCCGCTCTGTTGCTCCTAAGCAATTATTGTAACTGTGACCAAGATGGTTCTTATTGTATTTTCATTTGTATTATATTTTGAAGTTACCCGCACACTTGCACTTCGTACACACACAAACGCACCAGCATCACACATGCAGTTGTTCATCCTCCAAATTTTCGGTACTTTACATAATACGTATCGTTAAATGAATTCGCACGCGCACACTCCCGATATTCTTGTCGACGATATAAACGAGAGCAAATACTACACACCCCAAGAATTCAAAAATTCATTTTCTTACAAACCAGACAATATTTCACTTTTACATATAAACTCCAGAAGTCTGAACAAAAATTTCGAATACGTTGAAAACCTTTTACACTCTTTAAATAATTTTGCATTTTCCGTCATTGGAATAAGTGAGACATGGTTACATCAGAATTCTCCAGATATGTTCAATTTGCCTAATTATAAGTTGATTAGGGCGGACCGCAAAGGAAGAAGAGGTGGCGGTGTTGCGTTTTATATTACACAAAACATAAACTTCAAAATCCGTTCAGATATTAAACTAACACAAGCAGAATCTTTATTTATCGAAATTAATAACTCAAATACCAAAAATGTCATCATAGGTTTGATTTATAGACCCCCTGATTCTAATTGTGATTTATTCTGTGACGAACTGGATTTTCATCTTCATAAAATAGGGGATGAAAATAAACACAATTTTATCCTTGGTGACTTTAACATCAACTTCTCACCCTCATCTGATAACAGTAACTCAACCAATTGTATGCAGTTGATGCATTCATACGGCTTTTTTTCGATTATTAATAAACCCACCAGAATAAATCCACATTCATCAACTCAGATTGACAATATTTTTTCAAATGTACATAACAACAAAACCATCGGTGGAATATTGTGTTCTGAAGTGTCGGATCACCTACCCATATTTTTAACTTGTGAATGCAAACTATCTGGCCGTAAATCATTTGATGAGCTTATATATCGCAAAGAATCCAAACGTAATATAGAATTGCTGAAACAGGATTTATTTTTCGAGGGATGGGCTGAGGTATATAGTGTAAATGATGTCAATACTGCATATAAGCATTTTAGTAACAAATTGCAATATTATTATGAAAAGAATATTCCTTTAGGCAAAATGAGTAATAAGCGAAATAAACCCAGGAATCCTTGGATAACGAAAGGTTTATTGAAATCAATACAAACACGCAATCGCCTCTACAAATCACATTTACACAATCCAACTGACACTAACCTAAACACATATAAAATTTATCGAAACAAATTAACAAAACTTATCCGTACATCCCGTAGATTACATTTTTCTAATAAAATAAAAAAGGCCAGTTCAAACACAACTGCAACTTGGAAAATTATCAAAGAGGTAATGGGAAAAAAAACGAATCCCCCACCCACGGATAATATCACATTAAATGGCACTAAAATACATGATCCTAGTCTTCATGCAAATTCATTTAACTCATTTTTTACGAATATCGGCCCTGAACTCGCCAGCAAAATTAATAGAACTCACGCTCACTTTAAAGACTATCTTTCCAATCAAAACCAAGAGTCTCTCTTTTTAAATCCGACAAATCCTAGCGAAATTATTAACATTACCCAATCTCTTAACAACTCAAAATCGCACGGTTTTGATAAAATAAGTATGTCTCTCCTAAAAGAAATAATGTATCCACTTGCAAAGCCTTTAACTCACATATTTAATCACTCGTTATCGCAAGGTGTTTTCCCTGATCTATTAAAACTAGCTAAAGTCAACCCCATTCTCAAAAAAGATGATCCTCACGAAATAAGTAACTATCGCCCAATTTCCCTACTTCCAAGTATATCCAAAGTCTTAGAAAAGATCGTTCATAATAGGCTACACAAATTTATCACTAAACACAAAATACTCAATTCAAATCAATATGGCTTCAGAAAAAATTACTCAACTGACTTAGCATTAATTCAAATTTATGACAAAATTACAAGTGCCATAGCTAACAAAGAGCATGTTATAGGTATATTCTGTGACTTGAGTAAAGCATTTGATACGCTCAATCACGCTATTCTACTCTCCAAACTCAGTCATTATGGAATTCGGGGTCAGCCACTCTTATGGTTTAAAGATTATTTAACAAACAGAAGACAATATGTTACATTTAATAGTTATGATTCTGATCCTCTTTTAATTCAATGCGGTGTTCCTCAAGGCTCCATCTTGGGTCCACTGTTATTTCTTCTTTATGTAAATGATATTATCAATACATCCCCCCTTCTTTCTTTTATCTTATTTGCCGATGATACAAATATCTTTTATTCCCATAAAGATCTTAATATGTTAAACAATACTTTGAATTATGAAATTAACAAAGTATCCGATTGGTTTAAATCCAATAAACTTTCACTCAATACAAAAAAGACTCATTTCATGTATTTTAAACATCATTCTCATAATACAGAAACACCTATATATATTAAAATCGATGGTATGCTACTAGAGAAGAAAACTAATTCCAAGTTTTTGGGTGTCCTTATAGATGAAGCCTTGACTTGGAATGATCATTTACACCAAGTTACAATGTGCATTTCCAAAAGTATTGGAATAATCTCCAAGTTAAAGTTTCTTCTACCCCATGCAACCTTATTCCTACTATATAATTCGCTAGTTCTCCCGTATATAACATATTGTAATAGTGTATGGGCAAATTGTGGTTCGACAAAAATTAATTCTATTTTCAAACTGCAAAAGAAAGCCATACGTATTTGTACAGGTTCGCATTTCTTAGCTCACACTGATCCTTTATTCTATAAACTGAAAACACTAAAAATTTTCGATCTGAACACTACTCAAGTAGCAGTTATTATGTTTAAGTACATTAATAATCTGCTTCCACCATCCTTTGATAACATGTTTAGGTTTAATAATTCCGTTCATTCATACTCTACTCGCATATCTGGAAACTTCCATCTTACAAACCCCAAATTATCAATAACACACAAATCTGTTAGACATTCTGGCCCGGACATTTGGAATGATTTACCCGACAACATAAAGTCTTGTTCAACCATCTACTCCTTAAAAGCTACACTTAAACGACAAATAATACAATCATATGCTCCCCCCTCTTTAAATTAGTATAACAAAACCGTGACTTAATTATTCTTTATCATGCAACTGCTCACTGCACCTGCACTTGCACCGCACCCTCTTGGTCACTCAGTTTTTTCGAAGAGAGTTATGTCGCCAATTCTTTTACGAGGCCGCCATCCATTTCCAGCCTAACCGCTCACGATGGTGGTCTCCTGCGTTCCAAATTACCTCTCTAATTTATTGAAAATATTTCATATTTCTTATGTTATTGTATGCTTCGTACATGTTTTTCGAATGATATAATTGTACATGATTTTTCATTTAATTACTTTTGTAAACATTGTATTCATTGTATTTGTTATTGTTCGAAATTTTGTACTTTGACTTTGAATTTGTATATTTTTGAACGCAGAAATAAAATCAATCAAACAAACAATCAAACAAACAAATCCAAATGTAAGTTGATTCCTGTTGATGTGAAGGGCTGCATACAACTCATATTTTGTTATTTAAACATCTAAATATATTTCATAGATTTTTAATTATTACAACAACAAAAATCCTCAGATCTGCTTATCTCCACCCCCTCCCCCCCCCCCCCCAAAAAAAAAAAAAAAAAAATGCTTCAGATCTCATTCATCTTGTTTATTTATTTATTTATTTATCTATTTTATCTTGTGACATCATCTGTCAATCATTAGTGAGCTAACATCGCGAAGTAGCTTCACCAGAGCTGACCGCCTGTTTACAATAGACCATACAATACCAACATAGGAGTTGCTATGTCAGACATGCCATGTAGCATCACTAGAAAAAGAAAGTTAACGTGGAGATATTTGTATTAAAGAATGTAACTCTTTTGTGAGCATGTGCTGAGCTGGGGGAAGTTACATACCACCGTCTCTTGTTAGCTCACTAATGATTGACAGATGACGTCACAAGATGATTGAGATCTGGAGCGTTTTTTTAGGGTGGAGCTTACCCGACACGACACTAATATCCTTTGGCAAGATATCAACCTGCACTTGCTACTCTCCAACCAGGTGTTAAATGGGTACCCGGTAGGATGCGACCGTCATTGTTGGTCAAACAGATTTTGAGCGTCATGTAACGCCTGGCTGGAATGCTCCCCAGGGAGTGGAGATTGTGCACGCATTGTGTGCGGGCAAGCACTGAATCCAATGACCGGGGTAATAGTTTATTTGTAAAGCGCTTAGAGACATTTGTATTAAGCGCTATATACAAATTAAATATTATTATTATGTTTGAGAACATTATTTTAAAAATATTTAACAATCTATGAAATATATGTAGATGTTTGAATAACAAAATATGGGTTGTATGCAGCCCTGCACACTAACAGGAATCAACTTATATTTGGATGTCACCCGACCTTTAAATTCGAAAATCGACAAATAGGGTGTCGAATGTACGTGGGTTGTCGAAACGCAGCCCTGCGTACCACAGACACAGCAGTTCTTTGGCATTTGAGGGTAAGGACATACTCTCATTTGAAAATGTTTTGATATTTATGTGCAACCCGATTTATACCGTGGACTACTGGGATCAAATTATATTCGTCGTTTCCTGGATATAAAAGTGGATTAACTTCTTCTTATTATTTTTTTTTTCGTTTGTATTTTATAACTGTTATGAAATATTCTTGTAATATGTTCACATATCTGTTATAATGTTACTAGAATACTGGTGCTATAATTGTTGATTAATTAGATAAGTAATGAATAATTAAACAATCTTTTTTTTTTAAAGATACAAATTAGTAAGTGACCGTCACCTATCTGCTGGCAAAGTTTGTGCCAGTATAACCAGATTCGTCACTGAACCATATTTGCCAGTACACTGCATATAGGGGGCAATGTTTGATTGAGAAGGCCAGAGCCATCTATGTACATAGTTTCGTCATGGTGCTCTATTCATCCTGAAATCTGATGCCTTTAGAGGCAGGTTTCAGGTTATTTGAAATGACATTTCTAATTTGGTAGCTCGTTTGTCGTTTAAAATCAGATGGGAGAAATTAATTCAAGATTTGTGTAATACTCTAAGGAACCATTTTCTGGAATTTTGGAATTAGACATGAAATGAAAATTTCTGTTGTCACAGGGTAAAATAAAACACCAGCATATTCTACCTGAATGTGATACTAAACTATTACTAGCCTGGTAAACACAACACAATCCTGTCTGTCACACACACACGCACACTCTTTAACATGAAATGTTAAATCACCATTACTTTAAAAGGGCTGAGGAGTGACCACTCTTACAGCTCTTACAGCTTTTACAGCTCTTACACTCGTGAGCTGAACACTTTTAACATGCAAGATTCAACCTTTACAGTGTTAGATACAGCATGTTCAAAGTGTTCATCTTTCATATTTGCACACGAAAATTTGTGTTTTGAACTTCGATAAGTAAAATACAATAACTTATGCGAATGATAGAAATCGATATCCACTGTATAATTTTTGTTAAGGTTTTACTTTCTCAGTTGACACAGATAAGCTCTCCCATCTAAATGGCTGTTATTGTAAATATTAACATTCGTATTAAAAAGGTGAAGATTCTATATTCTTTTAAGTAAACTGATGATGAAATAACCCAATTTGGGTTATCTAAGTGTCCTTATGTGGACACGACAAGTGCAATTATTATCTCACGTTATATCACACAATAAAAATAAATCGTTTGTACCTCTACTACTAATACTTTTTAACTGAGTATTCTATCTACTAACATTCTCTTAATTTGTAGGTCAAGTATGCAACACTAACATCAGAACTACAATATATGAAAGCTAATCAGTACTATTGAAGATATAAATTGATGTCCTGTAGGCCTTCTTAAAATTATAACAAGATAATAATTTTAAACTACTGTGAAGTAATTACCTAATTTATATCCCTGGCGGGGGGGGGGGGGAGCACTATTTTATTTATTTTTTTTATTATTTTTTTTATATATATTTTTTTTTTTTTGGGGGGGGGGGGGGCACGTGCCCCCTGTGCCCCCTGGATCCGTCCCTGAGTAGTAGTAGTAGTAGTAGTAGTAGTAGTAGTAGCCAGTGGCGGATCCAGGGGGCCGGGGGCCGGGCCCCCCTCCCCCAGGCAAAAAAAAGGGGAAAGATATCAATTATATCAAAATATGCTCATCTGACCGTAATTAAATGCCTAAAACCCCTGGACTTCCGGTGGCTCTGCCCCCTGGATCCCACCTAGGGTCCTAAGGCGGACGGCTAGATGCTAATCTGACCGTAATTAAATGCCTAAAGCCCTGAGCTTCCGGGGCTCTGCCCCCCCCCCCCCCCCCCCCCCACCGAACCTAACCAATGGCCCTAAGGCCGGCCCCTGGTCGCTCATCTGACCGTAATTTATTGCCCAAAACCCCTGAGCTTCCGGTGTCTCCGTCCCCTGTACCCCACGCCAATTCGTAACCTGCCAGTGTCACAAATAAGGTATACAATTATGCTCATCTGACGATAAATTAATGAATAAACCTCTGAGCTTCTGAGGGCTCCGCCCCCTGGACCCAACACGAATTTGTATCCTGCCAGTGTCAAAAATAAGGTATCAAAATATGCTCATCTGACTATAATTTCATGCATCCATCTTGAGATTGCGAACAGCTTTCCTTGAGGAGGTTCATGAATCGAAGAGGAACTGTTCGACAGCTCCGTTCAGATCAAGGCACAAAATTCATTGGGGCCAGAAACGAGTTGAAACAAGCTACAAGAAATGGACCAGAAGCATGTGCAAGAATACTGTACCTTTTAGGGAATGGTGTTGAGTGGATACCATTCCAATCCAAGGTTCCACATTCCTCGCACATGGGCGGTGTCTGGGAGAGGCAGATACAGACGGTGAGAAGGGCCTTGGAAACCTTACTTGCTAAGGCAGGCAGCCAGCTTGACGATGAAGCTTTTCGAACTTTTATGACCGAGGCAAAATGTATCGTCAACTCTCGACCTCTCACCACCAATAACCTGAGTGACGCCGAAGCACCAGAACCCCTGTGCCCACTCCATCTTCTAACAATGAAGCCGAAAGTAATCTTACCACCACCTGGAAACTTCCAGGGCGAAGACAAGTACTCTTGAAAGTGGTGGCGACGTGTGCAGTATCTAGCCAATGAATTCTGGCTACGCTGGCGCTGAGAGTACCTCCAGCAGTTACAGCCCCGCCAGAAGTGGACGCGAACGCAGCGAGACTTGGCCATCGGCGGTGTAGTCATCGCGAAGGAGACTGAAGATGATCGCCTCCAGTGGCCTCTGGCAAGGGTAGCAGAAGTTTTTCCTAGTCAAGACGGACGCGTTAGAAAGGTAAAGCTCCTCATGGCTGATGGAGCTCTGGACAGTTATGGTAAACGTCTGAAGAAACCTTGTATACCTTGATAGACCCGTCCACATACTCGTGTTACTTCTGCCGGTAGAATCTTAGAATAATTAGTTGTTAATAACAGTGTAAAACTAATTGTGATCAGTTTTTTTCTTAACTATTTCTCTTTCTTTCACAATCACTTTCTCACTCATTCCCTCTTTCTAGATTTATACCTTTATCTGAGTTTCATGACTTTTACGTTTCTTGTTGTCTTATCTTATATTTGCAAACAAGTTTTGTCATTATTACGCAGAAGACAGTTGGGATTCCCCCTCAAGGAGCTTTATCTTATCATTATATAATATGTTTCTGATGTCAGGAGTGTCTTCATTTAATTTTTGTTTGTTACAAATGATTATGTAGTCATGTGGTTATCAACGGAAGGAGTACATGTAAGTTTAACTTTGTGTATTACACTAATTGTGATTGTTTACCAATCAAGCAGTATTTGGAGCATTGATGGGTAAAATTGATTTCTCTTTATGCATTGTAGATGATGTTCATGAATGTTACATGACAAGATCGTTAGAGAATAATGTTGTTCCTTGGTAGTAATAGTATATGTAGATCTATGTTTAGCGTAGTCTTAGATTTGGATATTGAAGGTTATTTTAGTAAATGTTACTAACATTAAAAGGAGCCGTGTCACTACATCAGGATGTAGTGAAGAAATTTGCATTTCTTATATAGTTTGAAGAGTCTTATTATGAGACTACCAGCGTCTTAATATGCCTACCAGATTGTGGTCGTGGACTTTAAGATTATACTTCGAGTCACAGAAACAGGTAGTTCTTTGTTGTCTCCACCCATGTTCTGGGAGTAGCAAACTCCAGTCATTCTGAATGTCGCAGTACGGTGATGCAGTAAGGTCCGAATTACATAACATTGGAGCAGAAAGTTTTTAGTTATTTTGTGGAACAAACTACAGGCTCAATTCGGTAAGAATACGTTATCTATTTATATATGTTATTTGATATATACTAGAATGCAAGGATGTATCTTAATATAATCTCAGCTAAGTTTGGTATAATTTTATATGAGTTTCGAAAGAGTTTAGACAAAGAAATGAGTGTGTATAATGTATAGTGTAGAAAGCTGAGTTCTTTGTCTTTGTCAGCAGACATTACAGTACATTTTAGTGTTTCAAAGTAGCAAATATTCTGCTACGATGTAGATGATAACTTGTTTATTATATATAGTTCATGTCGAATTAGAGCAACACTAAGTGTTTAGGAAAGAAACAATTTTCTTTGTTACTTATTTAGCATAGGAACTTAAGCGACGGACCGCGTCTGAATGCGGCCCTGTTTACACTCATATACGTTTGCTTGTGTGTACTGTTTAATAGTTTACTGCATAGTCTTAATGAAGGGTATGTTCACATAGAGGTTTAATCCAGTTTAACTTTAAACTTGTGTCATATATTAACGTGTAGTAATCAGTATCTTAAATTTAGCTATAGGGTTTATATATGCTTACACGCTGAAAGATTTATTTATTATTTGTTTGTTTGTTTATTATCATTACAGATTGTTATCTGTTTACCGGAGATATGAAGGTTTTACCGAAGATATGAAAGTAAAGTTTACGAGTTGCTGAATAAAACAGAAGTTTGTTGGACTTTAGCAAATTGTTTCCAGAGTTAATTTTCATCAGTGTGCCTTGTGAATAACAACAATTGGATTTTATTGTTAGACGAAACTCCTTCATATAAAGATTTATGAAGGCAGCCACAAAGGCTGGACTAGGCGTACAACCGACCAGGCGTTGTCCTATGAGAGCCACGTACCAATCCTTGATTTAGCGCGCTGTGCAGTACGTGCTCCTTTAATTTTACGGGAGTCGTATAATAAATTTGTTTGTGAAGCTATTGTTCATCATATTTGTCTCTCTCATCGGGCTGTACGTGAGGTTTGAATAATTGAATTGAAAAGAACCGACTGAAACTACCTCTGACATAATAATGTGTTGATGGAGTTGTTTACGTAAGGCTTCAAATAGAATATATATGACGCCGCCAGCTATTAGTACGGACTTTGTCTACTCGATTTTTAATCGTGCGCAGTTTACATTTACCTGTTATTAGATCAGCCAAATTCCTTACAGATGTTGAATTCGATATTGAATGCACCTACATACATCTACACTACACCTAAAACATATAAAAGAAGATTATCTGTAGCGTCTCTATATTGACTAGGAAGAACGGTTAACGTACGCCCGATGGTGGCCTGTAATTAATTAAAAGAACAGTGTAACATGAAAAACGCAACGTAATCAGGTATATAATACATGTATAAGTGAGGTATACAATTTGTATGGCCACAACACTATACGGTATACCAAAATAGGGCACTTAAAACCCCGCAATGGCATCAGAAAGAGGGAACCCAGACCATCGAAGGGAGTCAACGGACAAGTGGCGATACGTTGTCCTGGTGTCCAAGCTCAGTTTGGACTTTCTCACGACGGGACTCCTTAAGTCGTTTGGACTACTGATACCGGCTCTCATTCACAAGCTCGATACGAACTACGGAACCATCGGGTTAATCCTGTCGTTGGAACTCACTCTTTTCTTCATGGCATGTAAGTATACGTTCATAATACCAAAACGTAGTTAATCACGTTATTCACAGACCCAAACCTATGAATTAGGCTATGTGCAGATCGATGATCACGTTGGCCTATTGAGTACAACGGGCAGATGGATATCATATTGATTATGAAATTCCTCACCTCTGCAGAGTTTTCTTTTTTCTTCAAAACTACTTTGACTCTATACAACCCAGAAGTCCCAGATCATCGATCGTTCACTTTGCATTTTGAAGGTCTAGGCCTATACTACATGACCGAACATTATGCAATTTTTTAATCCCTTGATGCAACGCGAAAACATAAAGAATTTGGACTGTAAAACTTTAAAAGGAGGTTAAGTATTATAGCCTATATTTTTGGTGTTCCGATGTGTTCCTTTCAATACAAGCCCCGTAACGATGCCTGTTTGAGAATATTTGACCCCCATATGGTCGGTTATATTTGTTCACTTTGTGGTCTTGGTCAAGCTATAGCCTCTGTACTTTGGACTGAATTTTGCCCCCTTTATCTGTAATGTTATCCATATACCACGAGTATACGCGAGTACTGTAAAATTGTGAATTCATGGAGCACCAAATAGTTCAATCCCCCAAAAAAATCTCTATGGGAGGGATTGTTTCGGTGCTCCAATTTAATCAGTGTAGAGCAGACGGGAGAGTTGTCTATGAATACGTCACAATCGAATCGACTGACCAATGAAAAATATGAGATTTGCATGAATTTAGTGAACTCATCTTTCAATTATACCAGCCTTGTTTCTTAAACATGTTCTACGTACTGTATAATAATAGTACAAGTAATGGTGATGATAGTCGTAATGATATTAATAATAATACAATTATTATCATTATAATTATTATCATTATTCTCATGTTAATGATCATCATTATCACCACCATTACCACCATCATCATAGCAACAATAATCCAAGATCCACCAACGTAAAATTGAAGTGCTTTTTTGTTGTTATATCGTAGGTCCTCTAGTCTGCTTCTTGTCTAAGAGAATCAACCAGCGCTTGCTATGCATTATTGGAAGTGTTGCTTCGAGTGGTGCCATCATCATGTCAGCGTATACCACATCAGCCCTGTGGTTCGGCGTCGCCATGTTTCTTACCGGTTTGTTGTTCTGTGTACATTTTTTACTACAGATTTCATGTTCGCACCAATAGGGACTTTTAGATTTGCACAACGACAACGTGGATTACTACGATCGACGTCCTTTTAATGCACTGCCTTGAAAGGACGTCACACGTATCAGTCCACGCAAATCTGAAAGTCCCTATTGATTCAAGTCAACCAAATCTAAGTGTTTCTTAGTGAACTCTAATTTTTCACATCATTTTGCCCAGTCTTGATCATGTTAAATATATATTTTATGTTCAGCATTAGCGATCCCAAAACGCTAACATCGACTTTAATCCTATTTTCTAGGTCTGATTTTATTTCATTCGTCAGATATTAATACATTTACAACAAGAAACATATAAAAGTGAAAATGATTATAAACTTTGGCTTGATGACTATAAATATGGGGAAAAAGCAACAAACCAAACAAACTTCGTTGTAACTGTGGAGGTCAGCAAAAGTTATTTTTTTAACAAGGTATTAAATGAGAAGTCACAGAACTACATAATCATAATATTCATATTTGCATTAACTGTTGATATTCTGCGCACATGAGATGAACATAGTGATAAAGCAAGTATTCTAAACGGTGAACATAAATGTGTATAATATGACTTTGCACCCTCATAACCATTGCCATTAATTTTTTTATATGCGTAAATCACTTGAAATTTAAGAGGCTTTATGCGTCATAATCGTATACTCACGTGAATAATAATGTATAAGATTATCGTGCGTTTTGTCACATTTCTGTTGTGCGATAATCAATCCTGAACTAAAATTAAATCGAGTAAAATCTGACCGGAATTATGCGATTAGACCCTGCAATGTAGAATTAATGGAAAGTTTTTAAGCAATTGACATTAACAAATATTTATGAAAATTAAGGATTATTTGTTTGAGAACTAAATTTACATATAAAGTTAGAAAGAAGTGCTAAAGAAAGTAAGTGTGGAAACAGTATTCAACGAATCTGTTGATCTTGAAATAGCAGAGTTTCAGAAGTACGTTTCCCTTTATTTTGCTGTACAATTTGTTGCCTCAGAGCTTCGTAACCCAAAAGTTGTAGACGGCAATAAACCCGATTGTTTATGTTTTTCGAAATCTGTTCCGAATTAGCATTAATATGAAATTTATTCGATTAATTATCTTTCAATTTTCACCTTTTGTTTACTTAAATTTTGGATGACTTTAACACTCCTCAGTGCGCCATGATAATAATTTTTTTTTTTTTTTTTTTTTTTTACGAACAGGTTTGTTTAGTGCCCCGATGAATCAAATTTCCCACGAGGTACTTCACCGATATTTTGGAGTTAAATTTGGTTTCGTGAATTCGGTGTGTCTCTTGGGATGTCTCGTTGGCGGCATGATTTTTCCACCAATCACGTACAGTCTCCTAGAAGAATATGGACTTGAGGGCGCTCTTATATGTCTTGGTGCAATATATTTGAACTGTGTGCCAATCGCAGTAACTTTCCGGAACCCTAGCGACAGCAGGAATAAATCCTCTGTGGAATACGTCCATGACAAAGAACTGGAAGCAGGAATACCCATGGAGGTAGCGCATCCATCCTCGGAATATGAAGTAAACTGTGTAACAAAACTTTCTCAATCAGAGGAGAACACCGATCCTCTCATGGTAAAACATCAAGTGGAAGCTACTGAACTGAGAACAAATATTGAGCCCAAGTACGGGAGAGTGACCAGGTTCCTGTGGATTTCTTTAAATTTGAGAGTCTTGGTGAATGAGAAAGCATTTACAATACTCTTCTTACCATGTAAGTACCTTATAGAAGTAGTCTATGTCGCTTGGATCTTATTCGTTGTCTCATTTGCAATGGCTAAGGATCTACCCGAGGCTCTGGCAACCTATTTACCTATTGCAGGATCCGTTGGTGGCTTCTTCAATCAAGGAATAGTAACCATTCTCTTGCATTACCGACCCTTCTGGGGAGCCCCGATCTTCATCGTCAACATGTCCTCAGTTGCTTTGGCTTTCTTCCTCTACCCTGTTAGTTCTTCCTTCGTCCATCTCTTAGTCTGTTCATTCTTCGTTGGCGGAGGACTCTTTGGAGGATTCCCTGCGACCTACTCTGTCCTGGTGAAGTACGTATCGGCGGAGAACTTCGACAGCATGCTGTCTGTTAAATTCTTCGTGACTGGAGTCGGAGTCGTCTCATCAGGATACATGGCAGGTATGGACATCTTGGGTGGTATTCTCGAAAGCCGACTAACTTTAGTCCATGGTTAAATCCTCCGACTAAGTATGGAATGCCAAGTGTCCATATGAATATGTTTTTGAATAATTTAATCCGTCACTAAATTAAAATAAAATTTAATAACATAATTAATAAATAACAATAAAACTATGAAATAATTATGTTATCATAATAGTTTAGGGACATATCAAATTATTCAAAAATATATTCATATGGACACTTGGCATTCCATACTTAGTCGGAGGATTAAACCGTGGACTAAAGTTAGTCTTAGTCTTTTAATGCCATGTTGCACACGAGGCGTCATTTCGAATGCGTTACTACCTGCGCTAATCAAGCCCGTGGAGGCAAATAGTTCAATCATAAGCCTGAAATTCAAAGCAAGGTTCGCAGGACTTTGCATTCACATTTTATTCGTTGTCACTCTCACCGCGCCTGTTCTTGACGCCCTCCTACGTCAGGCAAAAAACACCTCGTGTGTAGCGGGCATGTTAGAGGGACCTTGTATAGTTAAAGTATTGATATCTCGAATTTATTATCACTAAAATCATACGGGGAAAATTATTAAATGTTTATCGTGTTTCAAAGGTATAGATTCAATGAACAAGAGATAAGTCCAGGCAGTAGGAGGCCAATAACTTGAATACTTCATCAAGATAAGTGATTGACCATACCCCAAGTGGTGAGATTTGTTATCCATTCAAGTAATTTGGCAGAAAATGTTGTAAAGTTTCGGGAAATAATTGCAGATATTAAAGATACTATGTCCCTTTTGCAGCCAACATCAATTTCTGTAGAGCATTGTAGGAATTGTGAATGTCACGTATGTCCTATCTGTGAAATTCAAACATTAGCAGTGTCCTATCAACTCCTTGGTCCTATAGTATTCAAATTATGCAAGGAAACCGGTTTACCCTCTGGACTTCACTGTCAGACACTATTGAGTGACTGACTGACATTTTTTTCTTTGGTAATAACATACATAAAATGAGCTGTAACAGGTACATGAGCATTTGTCTACATCAATAAACCACTACTTGTAATGGCCAAAATTAAACTGATTGAATCTTGGTGCAGCACAGAACATACGACCATTCGGTAACAGGGTCTGCCGTTGGAATTTGACCTTTGCATTTGTTGGCCTGCAAATGGGACATGATGGGTGGTATTCTCATAAGTTAAGCCGGGACTAAGTCCAGACTAAACAAGAATTTTAGTTCACACTTCTATGGAATGCTAGGTTTCATCTTCCTCCTTCAATATTCATGACAAAGATAATCTACCAAAGACTTTGTTGAAATTTAGTTCATACTCATATTATCTTTTTCTTCCCATTTGATTGCAAATTTTTTTTTTTTGACACTTTTCATTGAAGGATTAAAATAATCTGTACAGGGTAAATTAGTTTGCAACAGGCACTCCATAAAAGTGTGAACTAACTAAGTACGCGCTAACTTAGTACGCGCTACCGGAATACCACCCAGTACCTTTAAAAGTAGGCCAGAGCCGTTAACACGTTTAGGCCAGAGTCGTTAACACAATTTTGTTTTCCTCCCGGAAACCAGAGTTTGATGGTCTGAAACCGATCGGAGTCCGATGCCACAACAATTTTGTACGAACTAGTTGACGTTTTGTGAATGACAAATGTAAACGATGAAATCTTTACCATGTTTACTAACTTGCTTTTTGAACAACAGGTACCCTTTATGACGTCAGTGGCTCATTTGATGATGTCTTCATGATGATGGGAGGGATGAGTGTCGCTGCAGTGCTTCTCACGGTTGCCTTGGTGATTTGTAAACGAACGCGAAGAAAACAAAATGGCGCCGTCACGGTCGAGTGAATGGAACAAACCCATCGTGTGTGTGTAGATAGGATAAAGGAATAACATTCTAGATACAAATGTGTACTTTTTGAAGAAAATAATATATACGTTAAATATATTATACTACGTTAAAAAATATATGACGTTTATCATGCACAATTATTTGGATGTATTTTTCTTTGAGCAATGAAATCCCATCGGATATTTTTCTATCTTTTGCGGTTAACGAGAAAAATTAAGATTAGAGAGCCTGGAAAAGGCGACGACAACCTTCTAGGGGTCCACCCGGTTTTTACTAAAGTCATCAATCGACGTTTGCATTGCGTAGGACTCTACTAGTGCAGCGGCTTAGCAAGAAAATTGTGCACTTTTTGACAAAAGCATGAAACTTCTAGCATAGTTAGTTTAGACCATAAGATTTATTTTCAGATGTGGAGGGAAGTCAGATTTGACCTCTGATGACCCTGAAAGGTCAAATCCAAAATGGCCGCCAGTCCGTATGGTCTAATGTACAAACACGCTTAACTTTTGAACCAAATAGTCCAGAAAAACGTTTAAGGTGTCATTTCCAACTAACTTGGTGATGCCAATTCATTTGGTAATACTTTTGAGATCGCCTGAACTCAGGGTTTTGCATTTAGGTCAAGGTCAAGGTCAAAATTGACTTAAAATAGCAAATTTTGAATGGTTACAAATGAGATTTGTCATTTGTTCTCAAATTTCTTTAGGAATGGTTCCCCTGCATAGTCCTCCACCTTAATCCTTTTCAGGTAGTTTATTTCACATTTTGTTTTGACCTCTGATGACCCTGAAAGGTCAAATCCAAAATGGCCGCCAGTCCGCATGGTCTAATGTACAAACGCGGTAACTTTTGAACCAAATAGTCCAGAAAAACGTTTAAGGTGTCATTTCCAACTAAATTGGGGATGCCAATTCATTTGGTAATACTTTTGGGATCGCTAGAACTCAGGGTGTTGCATTTAGGTCAAGGTCAAGGTCAAAATTGACCAAATATAGCAAGTTTTGAATGGTTACTGAAGGTTAAATCCCCATTTTGTTCTCCCCTATGCTCTTAAATTTATTAAGGAATGTTTCCCCTGCAGAGTCCTCCACCTTAACCCTTTTCAGTTAGTTTATTTCACATTTTGATGTGACCTCCGATGACCATGAGAGGTCAAATCCAAAATGGCCGCCAGTCCGCATGGCCAATGTACAAACGTTGTAACTTTTGAACCAAATAGTCTAGAAAAACGTTTAAGGTGTCATTTCCAACTAACTTGGGGATGCCAATTCATTACACAATACTTTGAGATCGCCAGAACTCAGGGATTTGCAATAAGGTCAAGTTCAAGGTCATATTAGGCCAACAAAAGTGATGTTTTCTTTTTAAAAATAAACTTTGCCTCTATTTTGACACTTAAGGGGTCATTATTTAAAAAAAAAGAAAAAAGACCCGTGTACCACCACTTTGACTATCCAGGGCCATATTTTATAGAGCTGCTTATCGGCTGGTTCTGTGCTTACGTATGAGTTTCTGCCTCGTAGCACTGCTAACCGTAAGCACACGAAAATGCATTAACCTTACGCTGCTTACTGGACGAAAATTAATTTTGTAACAATGCAAATTCATTGTGAACGCACAAGGTGGACGCCTTGTTTTCTTGATAACCAAATTTGTCTGCTACAGTTATAGCACGAAAATTTGATTACCGGTAAGCAGCTTTAATAAATTGGGCCCAGAAGACCAAAAAAGCTATTCCAAATACGACCTAAAACCTGTTTACCCCATGAATTTAGCACTATCCACTTATGAATTAACCTAATGGTAACGATCAAAATCTAACAGTCTCCAGAACAAGAGCACAGTTCAGTGCATCCTTTCTTGCAGCGACAGTGGATTATTCATGGCACAATTTTGATGCTTCCGGGAGAGTGATCCAAAGAGGCTGCCACCCAGTTGTTTTGTTTGTCCAGCCCAAGTCAGATGGCTCTGGCATCTCTGGATTCTTGGCCAATATCTGGTTCCAACAATTGGCCTGGTAGCAAGTGCACTTGATGTGCTGCTTGAGTGCTGTCTGGGTTGGAGGAAAGTTCTCCAGGTTTCTAGACTTCTGTGCGAAGAGCTGTTTCCTGGCATCATTCACTACCATGCTTTCACTGGTTCGGTCGTATCAGCACCACAAATCGCTCTGGCAGTAACATTGATCCTTCACTGACCTCCCTAGGCATGCACAGGAGTTCACTGAAGGAATCATTCACTTCTGGGAAAGACTTCTAAGTTTTTCCTCTGGATGCAGAAACAGTCTGACACCCGGTGAACGCATGAAAGATTGGGAGAGTCATACATTGTGTCGGACTCATGGTGGCAACCATCATGATTTTGTGAAAAGCTATGTACCGAAAGCTTGATCTGACACCAAAAGCGATCCACAGCATCAGGAGCTGTCTTGCTGAATGAAGCCACAGCCGGTTCAACCGCATCAGTACCACCAGTACGTATGGTTACCCTTTTACACCCATGGGGCAAGGCCTGCCAAGTGTGACTCAGCAGGAGAGCAGAGTACTCCACTTCCATCAGTTGCATATTATACAGTTCCTTGCCCTGTGGTAGAGGAAGATGAACAACATGACATGAAATCCAACAATTCGGGTTTGTTCTCATTGACTCGAAAGAAGTCCTTCCAGCTTTCTGGCAGCACAGTAGAAAGAGCCACCCTTTTACTGGTGCCCTTTCCTGCCTTTTTGAGGCTTTCAGGCTAGCAGGTAAGTATACACCCTAGCCAAGGTCGATGCGGATGCTTTTCTCGAGTAGAGCAAAGATGTATGGGGCAAACACTCTTTCTCCATACTCTTAAAATGTTCTTGATGTTCCAGGATTGAGCATTTGAACCGCAGCTTCACCATCAATAATTATTGCTTGGGCCCCAGGTGCACTATTGTTTTCGAGTAGATTTGATTCCAGGCAGCGAAGTAGATCTGCTTTAACTCCAAACCGCATTTTCCTCAAGTTAACAAAGCTGGCGGGGCTGCCTGGTTTTCATGAGAGAAGGAATTGTCCATATCTCCATCCCTTGTCTGACACGAGATGTACATCCTCAAAAAGAGACCACAGTCCCTCTTAAGTGCTGCAAGCTGTGCCTACTGTTTTAACATAACCTTCGCCGGCTGCCGACTGAAAAATGGCAACTTGTTCGTATGAAGTGTTTGTGTGACAGGTGTCGTACACTGCCAATGACTAGTAGGTCTTGACTTTGTTCTAGAAATGGATTCCCCATCTCTTTCAGTACTGTCAGAAGTTCCCATCCCTCAAGAATGCTGCCTGCACTCCAGGTTGCTGGTCATGGTGATGTTGTCTAGTGTTAGCAGAACCGTTATTTTGCTTTATGGCCTGTTCCTCAAACTCTGTAGTGATCCTTTAAATTACTTAGCACCAAATAAAACACAAAGTAACTTAAAAAACATCTTACCAGTATTATTGAGCAGTAATGAAAAGGAGCAGTTTTCCTGACTTGAATTGAGGTTTTTGCCGTATACTGCCTAGCTGCCCACTGACCATGCTATGCATATGGTCAGTTACAAGACAAATGGTTTGGTGCTATAATTAGTGAAATAAACTAACTGATAGGGATTACGATGGAGACTATGCAGGGGAACCACTCCTACAGAAATTTGAGAACATTATATAGGGGGACAAATAAATGGAAAACTATATGTAACCATTCAAAACTTGCTTTGTTTTAGTCAATTTTGACCTTGACCTTGACCTAAATGCTAAGCTCTGAGTTCTTGCGATCTCAAAAGTATTACCAAATGAATTGGCATCCCCACGTTAGTTGGAAATGACACCTTAAACGTTTTTCTGGACTATTTGGTTTAAGAGTTATGCGTGTTTGTACATTAAACCATGCGGACTGGCGGCCATTTTTGATTTGACCTCTCAGGGTCATCAGAGGTCAAATCAAAATGTTAAATAAACTAACTGAAAGGGATTAATGTGGGGGAATATGAAGGGGGACCATTCCTAAAGAAATTTGAGAACACAGGGTGAGGGGAGAAGAAATGACAAATAAATGGGAAAACTTTTTGTAACCATTCAAAACTTGCTATTTTTTAGTCAATTTCGACCTTGACCTTGACCTTGACCTAAATGCAACATCCTGAGTTCTGGCGATCTCAAAAGTATTACCAAATGAATTGGCATCCCCAATTTAGTTGGAAATGACACCTTAAACGTTTTTCTGGACTATTTGGTTCAAAAGTTACCGCGTTTGTACATTAGACCATGCGGACTGGCGGCCATTTTGGATTTGACCTTTCAGGGTCATCAGAGGTCAAAACAAAATGTGAAATAAACTACCTGAAAAGGATTAAGGTGGAGGACTATGCAGGGGAACCATTCCTAAAGAAATTTGAGAACAAATGACAAATCTCATTTGTAACCATTCAAAACTTGCTATTTTAAGTCAATTTTGACCTTGACCTTGACCTAAATGCAAAACCCCGAGTTCAGGCGATCTCAAAAGTATTACCAAATGAATTGGCATCCCCAAGTTAGTTGGAAATGACACCTTAAACGTTTTTTCTGGACTATTTGGTTCAAAAGTTAAGCGTGTTTGTACATTAGACCATACGGACTGGCGGCCATTTTGGATTTGACCTTTCAGGGTCATCAGAGGTCAAATCTGACTTCCCTCCACATCTGAAAATAAATCTTATGGTCTAAACTAACTATGCTAGAAGTTTCATGCTTTTGTCAAAAAGTGCACAATTTTCATTATATTGGGAGCTTATCCGCTGTACTATACAAGATGAACCCTTCAAAGCTAGGTGAAAAAGCTCGGAATACAAGGTGAAAGTCGGGTGAAATCCAAATGTAAGTTGATTCCTGTTGATGTGAAGGGCTGCATACAACTGATATTTTGTTATTGAAACATCTAAATATATTTCATAGATTTATCATTATTTTTTTTTTTAAATCCTCAGATCTGCTAATCTCCACCCCCCCCCCAAAAAAAGAGAATGCTTCAGATCTCATTCATCTTGTTTATTTATTTATTTATTTATTCCGTTTTATCTTGTGACATCATCTGTCAATCATTAGTGAGCTAACATCGCGATGTAGCTTCACCAGAGCTGACCGCCTGTTTACAATAGACCATACAATACCAACATAGGAGTTGCTATGTATGTCAGACGTGCCATGTAGCATCACTAGAAAAAGAAAGTTAACGTGGAGATAATTGTATTAAAGAATGTAACTCTTTTGTGAGCATGTGTTGAGCTGGGGGAAGTTACATACCACCGTCTCTTGTTAGCTCACTAATGATTGACAGATGACGTCACAAGATGATTGAGATCTGGAGCGTTTTTTTAGGGTGGAGCTTACCCGACACGACACTAATATCCTTTGGCAATATATTAACCTGCACTTGCTACTCTCCACCCAGGTGTTAAATGGGTACCCGGTAGGATGCGACCGTCATTGTTGGTCAAACAGTTTTTGAGCGTCATGTAACGCCTGGCTGGAATGCTCCCCAGGGAGTGGAGATTGTGCACACATTGTGTGCGGGCAAGCACTGAATCCAATGACCGGGGTAATAGTATGTTTGTAAAGCGCTTAGAGACATTTGTATTAAGCGCTATATAAAAATTAAATATTATTATTATGTTTGTACGGAGTCCGGGAAAGGACATGGTAAAAATATTTTTATCTCGTTAAAACGAGATAGTATCTCGTTTTAATGAGATAGTATCTCGTTTTAATGAGATAGTATCTCGTTTTAATGAGATAGTATCTCGTTTTAATGAGATAGTATCTCGTTAAAACGACATAGTATCTCGTTAAAACGACATAGTATCTCGTTAAAACAAGATAGTTATCTCGTTTTAATGAGATAGTATCTCGTTAAAACGACATAGTATCTCGTTTTAATGAGATAGTATCTCGTTTTAATGAGATAGTATCTCGTATAAGTCCATTACGTGCCTTCACGGTTGTTTCATCGCAAAGCATGCCGGGACATAATTCTAGTCCATTTTCACCTTCGCGCCGTGATCAGCTGTCCTGTTGGAGTGTTGCAAACAACGGGATTCTTATCGAATCAACATCATAAAATCTTGTACATATAGTCCGCTATTCTGCAGTGATTTTCTTCCAATCCAGTATCATTTGTACGGTAAGAAACCAAAGTTTGTGGTTATTCATTTTATGACTAATAAAGCTGATAATACGACGTAATGAGAGTGGGCCGAGATCCAACTTTAGTACTAAATGTAGGCCTAGATCTAGTCCCGTATGTTCAAATGTGTGTGCATTTTAAGTAGACTGATTGCCTTTTAAGCTGCTAAACACTCGTGTTTAGGTAGAAATGTACAGTAATATGAGATTTTTGTCTCATGAAATATGAATAGACTTTCTAGGTCCTATAATTGATAATGGAATAGGGTCTACTAGAATGGCCGACAGTTAGGCCTAGATAGTGATTGCAATTAGAAATCATAAATGTAAGAAAGTAAAAGAGGCCATGAAAACGATAGATTTGTCGATCTGGATCTGGATATAATAGTCTGATATCAATGAGCTCTACTTGAGGATCTACATGACGGGGGCGTACAGAGGATTTTTCGAGGGGGGGGGGGGCCGGGGGGTAAAATGTAAAAATCACGCAGTCAATTTCACAACGACTCGGCCAGCCGGTGAATATAAGCCGGGGGGTGGTAAGAGCACTTTTTTTTTCCTTCTTTTTTTACCCGAAAATATGAACATTTGGCAGACCGATATTTCGTTCAGTTGGTGGGGGGTAAGGTCACCTTTTTTGGGTCACCCTTTAGCACAAAAAATGTTTAATTTATTTTTGTTATTAAAAAGTGAGGGGGGGGGGGGTTCCTCAAAAACACACACACACATAAACAAAATTGGAGGAGGGGGGGGGGGGGGTTCAACCCCCGAAACTCCCTTCCCCCTGCATACACGTCTGCTACACGATCTAGTGTTGAAGAAGTGATGAGGGTTCTTTTGTCACAAACTTAAATTTGATTGTCTTTTCCCTTTTATTTATCAGTTGCAGCATCATCGAACACTATGGCCGATGAATCAGAGGATAACGTAGAAGCTACGAGAGAGCTCATTTCACAATGGACAACAGAAGTGTTACGTGACTTTCTACAAGGAGGGGACTCAAGCTTGGAAATCGAGTAGTCATTATTTTATGGGTGTTCTCTGCCTTGACGCTGGGGGTAGCTGTTCAGCCATCCGAGGTAGAGATAAACTGGACGATGGATGGAGAGGGGGGGGGGGGGGGGAGGAGAAAGGCATGCAGACTGCAGAGCTGGTCGTCTACTATGTATAGAGACATTTGTGTGTACCTAGTGGATAAGGACCCTCCATCACTAGAGGGAAGAATGAGAGACTACAAAGAGGGAAAGGCATTTAGTTATTTTGCCAGTTTCTGGTTAGGGAGATATTTGTTTCATCTCGTGGGAGAAAGCCGTCTGTAATTCAAAATCATTTGATACTTGAATAAATTTAGTTCATTTTCTAGACTGTTTCATGTCAAACCGTTGATTCTACTTTCTTGTGAGTATAGTCAGAGAGATAGAGAAGTAACACGAGTAAAGAATGAAAAAGAAGCCAATATTTGAACGAGGAGAAAATGGAGATTACGTTGTTGCCCATAGAGTTGGAATAATTGTTCTTGCCACTTTTTATTAAATGATTGTGACCATTTGGTTTATTGTTTGTACATAAAGGTCATATGTTATAAGAACTGTATTGATCAATCTTAAGAGTCTTATATAGATTGATTAATACAGTTTTGAGATGATGATGATGATGATGATGATCGTGATGATGAACGAGAAGGAGAAGAGGAGGAACATATCAAGAGTTGATGGAGAAAAGATTGATAGAGGGGTTATCATTACAGAGAGAGAGAGAAAGAGAGATAGACTAACATGAGGAAGGGAGAGCAAGAATGGAGGCTATGACATAGGGGAAGAGATAGAAATCAAAATTATATTTATACAAACATTTACTAAATTAGAATAGTAAATTAGAAGATAAAGCTAGAGGAAAGAATGCAAACTAAAATTAAGCAAAGACCATCACAATATCGTTTACATTATAATATAAATTGAGTAAAGGTACATGGAAATGTGTACATTTGTAAAATTTAATCTCACGTTCTCTTAGATCTTCCTCTTCACACCTAATTCATGCTCTCCCTCTCTATCTCTCCCTCCCCTCTCTGTCTCTTTCTCTCCCCTCTCTCCTTATTATCACTCTTTCTCTTTCATTAAGCGTCGACATCTCTCTCGATGCCTCTCTCTGTTTCTATGATTTTTCTCTCGTTAAATATTTTAAACATCAGGTCTGTCTGACCTTCCTCTCTTGATAAATCATGAATAACTTCAACTCAGCGTCCTACATACAGTAATGATCGCTTAGTACTCATCTACAACCTTCTCTGTGTTGTTTGATTTTATTGATAAAATAAATATAACCATGAGATGAATACAAGTTAGATCAATATCAACAGGTTTAATGCAATGCATATAAGTTTACATCTTATGAAGAAGTAGTACCACCCCCGCCCCCCCCCCCCCTCCCCCACTCCAGGAACGGAGGTACCGCATGCGTGTTCCCAAAATCTCTGGCTCGTAACAAAGAAAAAGATCTGCCCGTATTGACTTTACACACTGGACTTTTGCTGAGAAGGGGGGGGGTACCACCTTTAATCAGTTTAATGCAAACACATTTAAAGGGATCCGGTAACTTACCCTCAGATTCTGCAATGATAAATTTAGGTCAGTCAGGAACTCAATGACTTTTACAATCCGATCGCCTGTCTGATTATCAAGATATTTACGATTGGAAATTGAAACCAAATTTTGTGTTTGCCAAACGGTTTTCATAACACTACAGTTTATTGGGGAAAACGAGTATGGTAAAAGGGGTCAATCAAAGATTTTTACTTTATAGAGGCACTTCTTGATCATTTTGAAGCACGATTTTGTTAGGGCTTCAGGATTAATACACCATATCACAGACACTGGTAGCACGTAGGGCCATACGTCCATCTCGGATTAAACATTGTTATACATTGTTAAACAATGCCTTTTACAATACCTTTACAACATACACCATTGGCTGTCACATGGTTTGGAAATCACATTACAGATAATAATTCTACAACTGTGAGGTTTCACCTGTCGTCATTTGATACCCGACGGAACACTTTTTTAGGGGCTAAATCTAATTTTTTCACAAGGCAAAATAACTATATGCCTTCCCCTCTTTGTAGTCTCTCATTATTTTTCCCTCTAGTGATGGAGGGTCCTTATCCAGTAGGTACATACAAACATAGTAGGCCAGTTCTGCATGCCTGCCCCACCCCCCCCCCCCCCCCCGCCCCCCCCCCCCCTCCCCAATCCATCCATTGTCCAGTTCCTCACAGTGTCTACCTCGGATGGCTGAACAGCTACCCCCAGCGTCAAGGCAGAGAACACCCATAAAATAATGACTACTCGATTTCCAAGCTTGAGTCCCCTCCTTGTAGAAAGTCACGTAACACTTCTGTTGTCCATTGTGAAATGAGCTCTCTCGTAGCTTCTACGTTATCTTCTGATTCATCGGCCATAGTGTTCGATGATGCTGCAACTGATAAATAAAAGGGAAAAGACAATCAAATTTAAGTTTGTGACAAAAGAACCCTCATCACTTCTTCAACACTAGATCGTGTAGCAGACGGTATGCAGGGGGAAGGGAGTTTCGGGGGTTGAACCCCCCCCCCCTCCTCCAATTTTGTTTATGTGTGTGTGTGTTTTTGAGGAACCCCCCCCCCCTCACTTTTTTAATAACAAAAATAAATTAAACATTTTTTGTGCTAAAGGGTGACCCAAAAAAGGTGACCTTACCCCCCACCAACTGAACGAAATATCGGTCTGCCAAATGTTCATATTTTCGGGTAAAAAAAGAAGGAAAAAAAAAGTGCTCTTACCACCCCCCGGCTTATATTCACCGGCTGGCCGAGTCGTTGTGAAATTGACTGCGTGATTTTTACATTTTACCCCCCGGCCCCCCCCCCCCCCCCCCTTCGAAAAATCCTCTGTACGCCCCCGTCATGTAGATCCTCAAGTAGAGCTCATTGATATCAGACTATTATATCCAGATCCAGATCGACAAATCTATCGTTTTCATGGCCTCTTTTACTTTCTTACATTTATGATTTCTAGATTGCAATCACTATCTAGGCCTAACTGTCGGCCATTCTAGTAGACCCTATTCCATTATCAATTATAGGACCTAGAAAGTCTATTCATATTTCATGAGACAAAAATCTCATATTACTGTACATTTTTACCTAAAACACGAGTGTTTAGCAGCTTAAAAGGCAATCAGTCTACTTAAAATGCACACACATTTGAACATACGGGACTAGATCTAGGCCTACATTTACTAAAGTTGGATCTCGGCCCACTCTCATTACGTCGTATTATCAGCTTTATTAGTCATAAAATGAATAACCACAAACTTTGGTTTCTTACCGTACAAATGATACTGGATTGGAAGAAAATCACTGCAGAATAGCGGACTATGTACAAGATTTTATGATGTTGATTCGATAAGAATCCCGTTGTTTGCAACAGGACAGCTGATCACGGCGAAGGTGAAAATGGACTAGAATTATGTCCCGGCATGCTTTGCGATGAAACAACCGTGAAGGCACGTATACCAAGAATCATCTTGTTGTTGGTGTTTTTTGTCTGTCACTGTCTTTGTTTTAGTTATTGATCTTTCCATGATTGTTTTTTATTTGTTGACGTCGCTCTCTCTCTCTCTCTCTCTCTCTCTCTCTCTCTTTATTGAATTCGTTCCGCTATGATTCTTCTTCTCTTAACATGTTTTTCTCTTTTTCAATCTACACTCACCTATATCGGTGGGTCCACGAGAGGGTAGCACAGGTGGCACTTACCCCCCCCCCCCCCCCCAAAAAAGGGCAAAAATTTGCGTGTTATTAATATAACCTTTTTCCTTCAATAGTCACGAAATTTTCCTGACAGTGCTTTTACTTTATCTTCATGTTCTTTAGTTTAATCCTACTTCTGAATTCTTCGAGAATTCTGTTTACAGTCATTTAATTTGTAATTCCTATTTTCTTATCCCTTTTTTCCCCTTCGATGTTCAAGATATCTTGTTTACAACCCTTTTAAATTTCTTCTCGTTCCAGATTTGAATCTTTACTTCGGTTTTCAAGGATTTCTGCTTACAGTCATCCACCGGTCTTCCTGTTAATCGTCTTGTCAACATTTTTTTTTTTTTTGGTCCTATTTCTCATATTCATACGTTTTCAGTTTACTTCAAATTACTTCACTTCGACCCAAGCAATGCTCTCTCAAACTAACAGCGTGTGTTCCAATTTAACACGAGCATGATGGGACTTAACATAAATTAAGGCTTGCGGTGTGTGTTGTTAACACAATCACTAACATTTACAGAGCTACAATAAGGGTTTTCAAATATTCTGAAGAGGGACATGGAATAAGCTAAAAGATAATTTCTATTATTGGACAACACTGGCCTCAAAAACCGATCCTTTAGCGTTACAAATCCCCTATACATGTATAGGGATTACAAACTACTTATTGGGTATCTCTTTGTTATTGGGATTATTTTATTCTTGCTTGTACCAATCTCTCAAGAATAGCTACAAAAGCGAGCAATCAGAGTTCTCTCTCTCTACCTCTCCCTCTCTCTCTCTCTCTTTCTCTCTTTCTCGATATATATATATATATATATATATATCGTTTCTTCCCCCTTTCTCAATCTCTTTCGTTCGCTTTCTTCTATTCCTATCCCTTTCTTCTTTCTATTTCCCTCTTTTCCGTTTCTCCTTTTCTCTGTGTCTTTCCCTGTGTCTCTCTTCCAATACCTCTTCTAGCTATCCTATTTCACTCTTTCCGTACGCCCCTCCCCCTCTCTTGGCTTTCTCCTCCTTTTTCTCTCAATCTTCCTTTTCCTCTCTTTCTTTCTCCCTTTTCCTCTTTCTTTCTCCCCGTGTTTCTTTCTTCTCATTTCTCTCTCTCTCTCTCTCTCTCTCTCTCTCTCTCATACACGTGCGCGCCCCAAACTCCCTTCTTTCTCTTTCTCCCTTCTTCTTCCTCTATCCCCGCTCTCTCTCTCTCTCTCTCTCTCTGCTTTGTTTCTTTATTTAACTCTTTCTTCCTCTATCCACGCTCTTTCTCTCTCTCTCTCTCTCTCTCTCTCTCTCTCTCTCTCTCTCTGGTTTGTTTCTTTAATTAATTCTTTCTTTCTCTCCCACCCTCCTTCTTCCTCTATCTTTCCATCTATTCATCCCGCACCTAAGTCAGATTAAGAAGTGTCACGAATTCTGGTATTTGCTTATCTTACGGATAAGTCGTTCCGCTATTTCGAGGGGATATGTCTTAAAGGGACTATGTCCCATTTGCAGGCCAAAAAAATGAAAAGGTTAAATTCCAACTGCATTTGAAAGATAATACTAATTTTAGAACTTCCCTAAAAAAGGTGGGGCTTGAAAATGTCTTCAAGTGGGAAAATAACGAGTATTAGTTGTCAAATCGACTTTAGGGCTATAGAGCCCAAAAGTAATAGTCTTGATTTTCAGACAATTGTACCGAATGGTCATACGTTTTATGCTGCGCAAAGATTCAATCAGTTTAATCTTGGCCATCACAAGAAGTGGGTTATTGTTGAAGACAAATACTCATGTACCCCTTACAACTCTTTTCATGTATGTTATTACCAAAGAAGAAAAAAAGCCAGTCAGTCAATCAATAGTGTCTGACAGTGAAGTCTAGCAAGTAAACGGTTTTCCTTGCATAATTTGAATATGAGGACACTGCTAATGTTTAAATTTCACAGATAGGACATACATGACATATTCATAATTCCTGCAAAGTTCTACAGCATTTGAGGTTGGCTGCAAAAGGGACATAGTACCTTTAAAACCCAGAATTATACAGTAGCCCAAACTACAAGGTGCATGGTTTTGCAAAGGGGAATTATGGTAATACCCTAGTATTCAGTTTTCCGAATTATTATTTTATTTTTGTAAACAGTAAGTATTAAATGCAAGGCACAACACCAATTATCACTAGCTTTGTTTACTTACATTCAAAGCAAAGTAAATAACTCTCTTTTTAGTTGGAAGGCAGTTGTAAAAAAATAGAAAAAAAAAACCCGAATTCGGGTTGAATATTTTTTTTTGAACAAACGCCGATAATAATGGAATGATAACCAACACCGTCAGCCATCCATCCCCCAAAAATCCGATATAAATCGTATATGTATTACATGGATGGGTTATCATACGTGTTCGGAGGGTGCTGTCATTAATACTTATACTGCAAGATGGAGAAAAAACTACAAATATTTTCAAACCACACATAGAAAATATTTCTTATATCACAGTTGTTACTATCATGGCTATGATAACAATAATGTATTTATATAGCGCATTTGAACATATTTTCCATATACATGTTCAAATGCGCTTTATAATTATGTTAATAACAGAAGAGATGAGTTTTTAGATATGTATAAATGAATATAAGATATACTTACAATATTATTTGAGTATGATGAGACACGTTCTCGGAAATGACCGAAGAGACGATTGGCAAATCTTTTTAAGATCCTTAAAAAATCAATCAATTCAAGATAAATCAAAGGTTCCAGGGTTTATTAGTCCCAACTGATGTTCAATCTGCGAAGATCATCTAATACTGATGCTGATGTTATCGACCGATACAATGATCTCAGTCAATCTGATTAGAAATTCACTGTGAAGAAGAGACCCCCAGAACTGTAAAGCGATCATATCTCACACTATATCTGTCACAATTATTGCCGCTGTATGACTATGAAATAATTTCAATATCGCTCTTGGTAACGCCGTAAACAACCTGCCAGCTTGGCTGTCCAAAATTACGACTGAATTCGACCCCCTTTCCTCATTTCTAAACCTTCCCCTCGCTTCAACACCCCGCGTCAATCTCTTTGCAACTCGTCCTTTTCAAATTGCTCACCGAGGCGCGTCGCGGTCGACTCATCTCCGATAGCGCGCAAAACAATCGATGCCAGTTCCTT
Organism: Strongylocentrotus droebachiensis; assembly: GCA_035222895.1. Taxonomy (NCBI): domain Eukaryota; kingdom Metazoa; phylum Echinodermata; class Echinoidea; order Camarodonta; family Strongylocentrotidae; genus Strongylocentrotus; species Strongylocentrotus droebachiensis. Next base: position 16,823 of record JAVYIG010010865.1, on the reverse strand, counting down.
TGTCGTCTGTGCATGTTCGTCTTGTAACACAGGCATCATTGGGGGTCTTTCTTTTCTTTAGTCTGCTTTCACTAGATTTTCATTAGCATTGGATTTGACGTCAAGGATGTAAAGCTGATCATTTGGTCAGGAGACATAAATATTTAAAACGCAGGTCGATAATGTGATGTTTACATGTTTTCGCTCGTAGGTCATCTTGTAATTGTCGTGTCCTAATTAATACATTTCTCAAGTCGAATTGAACCTAAATATTAGAGCGAGGACAATGAATAAATGAAACCTCGCCATTAGTTACATAACCTCGCAACTTTCAACAATGTTTGACTTCTTAGTAGTGGATTTAACAAAACAAAACAAAAATAATTAGCCACTTTAAGTTCGATTTAAAATTAAAATGTTTCGTTTTATAACATTTCTCTTGAACCATGCATTTGTCATTATGATTTTAAAAAAAGATTATTGGCAACTTTCAAACCATTGCTTGATAAAAGAGGATAGTTCGTTATCATTTCATCTAAAATGTCTTTTACTGCTTCCACGAAATTCAAACTTTAAAAAGCAATGATACTAATTTGGACTTCAGTAAAGTCTTCGACACAGTTGTAAAAGATAAATGGCACATTTTACACTAAAATAAACAGATTCGTCATAATCGTGTCAGATATGATAATGATTTTTGATGATTACTGCCTCATTAAGTGAAGAAAACATAAACTATAAACTATGGGCATCTTTGTCGAATTAGGAAACCACAAATAAAGGTAAACTATTTCATATTTTTTGTTTAATAATATATCATGGTACGATTTTTCCAAGCCCTAGGAAAATTTTATTTTTTCAAAGGTTGGTATTGCATCAACAAACTGTAATATGTATAATCCACAGTTTTGGATTCTATTCATTTAAATTGATTTGTGTTTAAATGGGTCTGATTTGTATCAACAAAATTACGAGAAAGAAAAGACAGAGGCATTCGGACTCCTGCCTACAGCACACTCCAGCCCCTCCTGAGCTAGCGACTTGAAAAGTATCTGTCTTTTCACTTTGATGTCTCGGGTAGCTGACAACTTTGCTGGATAAATAGTCGATTAACAATTAAGTTGATTTCGTTGAATCTTGTGGGTGATATCGGATTAATCAGTGTGAATCAATATTATGGCCTCTAAAACAAGGACATCACTCTCAACAAATACAGGCTGAAAACTTGTCAGATGATGATAGATCAATAATGAATCAAGTGTGGCTGTTTAATGTTGTTTTTGTGGTCAACATGTGTTGTCTGTAATCAAGAACTACAGGCAAAAGTTTGTAAAGGAAGCAGTGGATTGGTTAGGGTGCATCAATATTTTCCGGTAATTCAAAACGGGTCCCGTTGTTGATATTATAGATAATTTTGTTGAGGTTCATCTCGTTCTTGGTATAACGGAAGATCAATCAATGTTGGGGTTAAAAGTTGAAGATCAAACCAAACTGGTAGAAAATATCATTAATTTGATAAAGAAAAAAAAATTCTCTGTTTATCTAGAATTTAGTTATGGCAGCCTCTGTTTGTTTTCGTTCGCATGTTTATTTGTGTGTCTGTGTGTTTTTTTTTTTAGGGAAAAACAGAACTGGTCCTACCATTGGGAATGTCCACGATTGCATCTCGTTCCCGTTATAGGTCGATAGTCAAACCAGTGTTATATGCTAACATTTCTTTGCTTGGTATATCTCGAATGTCTTCATGTCAGCTTCTATTTCTCATCTGGTTTAATAAGCCTCATTCTATTAAATTGTGCATTTAGTTTTACCGTGACGGAACAATTACGAGAAAAAAAATACAAGTTACGACAACTTGATGTAGAAATTATTTGCAACAACAATAATTGTCTTATTTTAATCTTCACAATAACCTTTGTTTACTGCAATCTACCACTTCCATTAAAGGTAAAGACCAGTAATGGTCATGCGATTGCATTGTGAAAGAAACGTTGTGGAATCGATCAGAAAAGGTTGATCATCTAGCATCTAGCATCTGCAAGGTTCTGGAATCATCAAAATGATAAGAAATTTGGCCCATTCTTCGTAAAGTTACAAGCACTATACACAGAAAGATGTATATGGGACTACCCTATCTCTCTCACCAGACCATGAGAGAAATAAATTTACCAAATATATGAATTAGTAGGCGGTTTCCCGGCAAAATTTGTATCATCATGTATTAGTCAAAACATATTCTTTCACATGATTGGTAATGAGAGCTTCCATTTCATTTTTTGAAATTGGGGCGTTGCCAATACTGGTCTTTACCTTTAAAACCAGGAATGAATCTTCAAGTCATTGAATGATTAAATACATAGAATATTCAAATTACAGAACACCATGGAGGAAGAGAATATATACATGCACAAATGATTGCCGAGTTGAGTACAAAATATCATAACAATAAAATGAATAGTGTTTCTTGAATAAATAAAAGTAAAATATGTTTACACTTTACAAATGATATTTTTACACTTGTTTCGTTTGTTAAATTTAACTTGTAGCATTGGTGGCCGCTGCAACGATGCTCTAATCTCCCATAATATGAAATGTACATAAAAGCATAAATTCCGTGCCCGCTATATTTCTTTTCATTTCTAGAGGATATGCTTGATTTTGTTGAACCTCTGTTTTTGAAGTTTTTAAGTTTTTGAAGTTTTATTTATTTCACATTTTACATAGAAAAACAGTTTATATTCTTTTCTTTTTTTATACAGGCGTATATTATTATAAGAATAGATTTCACACAAGAACAAACAAAATAAAGATTTCAAATCAAATACAATGTACGGAAAATAAATACGAAATTTCGAAATATGTATATATAACAGGCTAGGTAGAACAATGTAAAATGTGGGGATGTGGCAGGGATCATATCATCTCGTGCCTTTCTCTGCCTTTTTTGTTTGTTTTAACCTTTTTTGTGGGTCCATAGCTAGACGAAGTGCCCCATATAGCTATGCCATTGGTTACAATTTCTTTGGGGGGGGGGAGTGGAACAATACCTCAGTACGAAAGCATAAAGCTCTAGTCGTTCTTTAATAACATAATGATATGATAATAACCATTGTACATGTAAAAATGAACTATTCAAATTCTTTCGAAGAGGGAACACTTTTTTTTAAAACATTATCGATCACAGACCATTTAATCAAAGTCCTTTAATGTCACCATGAACACTTGGAATGGTATTTGATCTTCACCGACTAATTCCAGTACTCTGCGTAGCCTCTCGTCTTGATGAATGCAGTTCTGACAATGAGAAACTATAGTTACCAGTCTGTTCATCTAACGACCACACTCCTTAACCAGGAAAGGGACGTATAAAGTCAAAGTTAATGCATTGTATTCCCGACATCTATTTCTGTTCTGGACGACATTCACGATAGCTCCTACAGTCACAAAAAGCCGCTACGGTCACTCGGTAGACTGATTATTACGTCACAAGTCATTACGTCATACTTCTTTATCACGATGACGTCATCCGGAAAGTGTCCGGTTGAAGGATGTCGACGATGAATATTCCCGGTAAGTCCCAGATGGTTTATAGGTCGTGCTCCCGCTGTTTGATCGGTTGTACGTGTCCCGCAGACTGGTACTCCTGCTTCGGATGTTGTCCAGGTCCGAGCTCTTGGCGGCCGAGCGTCGCTTGGGACGAATTGAAGATGGGCAAAGCTGTTTCTTCCACGCTCTCCTGAGCTCTGGCCTGAAACAATGGCAAAGATATAAATATATTTGTATAAATAACATGAAATTATTAATGAACTAAATATTCTCTCATATATAAATACGATATCTGATTAAAATTAGTACATATTATTCTTCCAACAGGAGTGTTTCCATGTTCAGGCGTATACAGGGCAAGTTCCTTGCTTAAAGGTATCCGGTTACTTTGTCTTAGATCCTTTAGAAATGGTCCTTGATTTAGCTCATGCTGCAATGATAATTATAAACCTTTAGGTCAGTCAGGAACTCCGTGACTTTTACAAGCCGATCGCCTGTTTGATTATCAAGATATTAATGATTGGAATTATTGAAAACCGTTCGCCGAACGGTTTTCATAACACTACAGTCTATTGAGGAAAACAAGTATGGTAAAACCGGTCACTCAAAGATTTTTAATTTTTTGAGGCACTTCTTGGTCATTTTGAAGCGCGATTTTTTTTAGGGCTCCAATATTACACCATATCACAGACACTGGTAACATGGAGGACCGTGTATCTCAGATTTAACATTGGTAACGATCCCTTTAACGGGATTCTACAATTTCTTCAAAGCACATAGTATAGATACTATTGCAACGCTATTGATTTATAACCTATCTACCAATCACATATCACGTGAATACGTCCAGAATAGTTAATACGTTCAGTTAAGAAAGACAGATATACTGAAGCATTTCGTCATTCATTCGTCAGAGAAGGTGAATTGAAGTGGTAAGATGACTGAAAGAAAATGAAATAATTCTGAATTCAACTTTGTCAATATGAATTCTAATTATCCCTGTTAGAGTTAGCGGAAACTATTTTTTGTACTTCATAACTTTAATTATTTTTCCAAAATGTATACATCTTTTTGTTCCAAAATGTATACATCGTTAATATTCATACATTTTAATGAAAGTTGCTCTTGACGAACATAAATATTGCTTGCTGCTTCCCAAAAACAAGTCATAACCAATGCAAGCTGAATGCCACGAATAAATTATATTTGTTAAAGTGGAAATTCAAAGAAAATCACGAATATGTCAACTAATGTGTCACTAGAAACTGGTAAGCTAATATATGACCATCGTACAAGTTTTAGGTCAACTACATATCGGGTGATTTATAGAAATACAAATACAGGAAACGTACAACTGAGTTTCCGTAGTGTAGTGGTTATCACGTGAGTCTAACACACTCAAGGTCCCCGGTTCGAGCCTGGGCGGAAACTTCTTTTGCTTTAACTAAATCACACTGAAGCTAAACTTTCTCAAGATAACTATTTACTCTCCTACTTTTTGTCTCTTTATCATCATTTTCCTTTCGCGTCTTACCTAAAAGTACTCACTTTCCTCATCTTTCATAGAACATCAATTTTTCTCTTAGTAATCCTTTTTTTTTTAATGGTTGTTTTTCGTAGTCATGTTCTTAAGACCTAGACAAAATCTTTTCTCAACTTTACTTTTGCCTCTCGGAACTAGCAAGTCAAAAAAAAAAATTGTTACCTCCATGCCGACCAAATAGCTTTTCTTTAAGATTATTGTGCAGTAATGTGTAAATTGGTATGCACTACTAAAAGATGTACTTATGCGATTGCTGTTTGGCATCCCTAATGTTTTTGTTTAAGACTGAATCGCTTCAAAAGTCATCAGAGTTTCCGTAGTGTAGTGGTTATCACGTGAGTCTAACACACTCAAGGTCCCCGGTTGTTTCCTCCCTGCCGTCGACCAAACAGCTTATTCTTTATGATTATTGTAAAGTGTAAAGTTGCACTACTCAAAAGATTCACTTATTTAGTTGCCTTTTGCATCCCTAAATTTTATTTAAGAAATCGCACCTGAAATCATCTGAGTTTCCGTAGTGTAGTGGTTATCACGTGAGTCTAACACACTCAAGGTCCCCGGTTCGAGCCCGGGCGGAAACTTGTTTTTGTCATTCAAATCTTTAATTTTGTTTCAAAATGTATACATCTTATGCATACATTTCGAAGGAAAGTGGCATCTGATGACGACAAAAAAGGGTTGCTTGCTGCTTCCAGAACAAAGCAGTAACTAATGCAAGCTGGATGCCACGAATGAATTATATTTGTAAAGGCATTGTTTAACAATGTTTTCAGTTTTTACGAATCTAATATGCATGGCCGTCTGTATTATCAGTGTCTGTGATATGGGGTAATATATTATTGAAGCCCTAACAAATGATCATGAAGTGCCTCAAAAAGAAAACAGAAAATCAGCGACCGGTTTTACCATACTCATTTTCCCTAATAGTCTGTAGTGTTTTGAAATTTTGAATTTCGATAATAAATATCTTGATAATGAGACAGGCGATCGCCTTGTCAAAGTCATGGGATTTCTGAATGACCTAGAGGTTTATGATCATGAATGCAGCATAAGCTAATTCCAAGATTTTGTTGAGAATCTGAGACAAAAATACGGAATCCTTTAAAAGTCTGCAGAGGGCAAGTTATCGAAATTACTTTACAGATAAACTGCATCTGAGTTTCCGTAGTGTAGTGGTTATCACGTGAGTTTTACACACTCAAGGTCCCCGGTTCGAGCCCGGGCGGAAACTTGTTTTGCTTTAACTAAATCACACTGAAGCAGTACTTTTTCACTTAACTTTCTCAAGAGTAACTATTACTCTCCTTCTTTTTTTCTCTTTATCATCATTTTCCTTCCGCGTCTCATCTAAAAGTAAACACTTTCCACAACTTTCATAGAACGTCAATATTTCCCTTAGTTTTATATCGTTCCTTTTCGTAGTCTTGTTCCAAAGACCTAGTCAAAATCTTTTCTCACCTTTACTTTTCCCTCTCGAAACTAGAGAGCGAAAAACGAAGAAAAATAACTTGTTTGCTCACTGCCGACCAAACAGCTTTTTCTTTATGATTATTGTAAAGTGTAAAGTTGCACTACTCAAAAGATTCATTTATTTAGTTGCCTTTTGGATCCCTAAATTTTGTTTCAGAAATCGCACCTGAAATCATCTGAGTTTCCGTAGTGTAGTGGTTATCACGTGAGTCTAACACACTCAAGGTCCCCGGTTCGAGCCTGGGCGGAAACTTCTTTTGCTTTAACTAAATCACACTGAAGCTAAACTTTCTCAAGATAACTATTTACTCTCCTACTTTTTGTCTCTTTATCATCATTTTCCTTTCGCGTCTTACCTAAAAGTACTCACTTTCCTCATCTTTCATAGAACATCAATTTTTCTCTTAGTAATCCTTTTTTTTTTAATGGTTGTTTTTCGTAGTCATGTTCTTAAGACCTAGACAAAATCTTTTCTCAACTTTACTTTTGCCTCTCGGAACTAGCAAGTCAAAAAAAAAAATTGTTACCTCCATGCCGACCAAATAGCTTTTCTTTAAGATTATTGTGCAGTAATGTGTAAATTGGTATGCACTACTAAAAGATGTACTTATGCGATTGCTGTTTGGCATCCCTAATGTTTTTGTTTAAGACTGAATCGCTTCAAAAGTCATCAGAGTTTCCGTAGTGTAGTGGTTATCACGTGAGTCTAACACACTCAAGGTCCCCGGTTGTTTCCTCCCTGCCGTCGACCAAACAGCTTATTCTTTATGATTATTGTAAAGTGTAAAGTTGCACTACTCAAAAGATTCACTTATTTAGTTGCCTTTTGCATCCCTAAATTTTATTTAAGAAATCGCACCTGAAATCATCTGAGTTTCCGTAGTGTAGTGGTTATCACGTGAGTCTAACACACTCAAGGTCCCCGGTTCGAGCCCGGGCGGAAACTTGTTTTTGTCATTCAAATCTTTAATTTTGTTTCAAAATGTATACATCTTATGCATACATTTCGAAGGAAAGTGGCATCTGATGACGACAAAAAAGGGTTGCTTGCTGCTTCCAGAACAAAGCAGTAACTAATGCAAGCTGGATGCCACGAATGAATTATATTTGTAAAGGCATTGTTTAACAATGTTTTCAGTTTTTACGAATCTAATATGCATGGCCGTCTGTATTATCAGTGTCTGTGATATGGGGTAATATATTATTGAAGCCCTAACAAATGATCATGAAGTGCCTCAAAAAGAAAACAGAAAATCAGCGACCGGTTTTACCATACTCATTTTCCCTAATAGTCTGTAGTGTTTTGAAATTTTGAATTTCGATAATAAATATCTTGATAATGAGACAGGCGATCGCCTTGTCAAAGTCATGGGATTTCTGAATGACCTAGAGGTTTATGATCATGAATGCAGCATAAGCTAATTCCAAGATTTTGTTGAGAATCTGAGACAAAAATACGGAATCCTTTAAAAGTCTGCAGAGGGCAAGTTATCGAAATTACTTTACAGATAAACTGCATCTGAGTTTCCGTAGTGTAGTGGTTATCACGTGAGTTTTACACACTCAAGGTCCCCGGTTCGAGCCCGGGCGGAAACTTGTTTTGCTTTAACTAAATCACACTGAAGCAGTACTTTTTCACTTAACTTTCTCAAGAGTAACTATTACTCTCCTTCTTTTTTTCTCTTTATCATCATTTTCCTTCCGCGTCTCATCTAAAAGTAAACACTTTCCACAACTTTCATAGAACGTCAATATTTCCCTTAGTTTTATATCGTTCCTTTTCGTAGTCTTGTTCCAAAGACCTAGTCAAAATCTTTTCTCACCTTTACTTTTCCCTCTCGAAACTAGAGAGCGAAAAACGAAGAAAAATAACTTGTTTGCTCACTGCCGACCAAACAGCTTTTTCTTTATGATTATTGTAAAGTGTAAAGTTGCACTACTCAAAAGATTCATTTATTTAGTTGCCTTTTGGATCCCTAAATTTTGTTTCAGAAATCGCACCTGAAATCATCTGAGTTTCCGTAGTGTAGTGGTTATCACGTGAGTCTAACACACTCAAGGTCCCCGGTTCGAGCCTGGGCGGAAACTTCTTTTGCTTTAACTAAATCACACTGAAGCTAAACTTTCTCAAGATAACTATTTACTCTCCTACTTTTTGTCTCTTTATCATCATTTTCCTTTCGCGTCTTACCTAAAAGTACTCACTTTCCTCATCTTTCATAGAACATCAATTTTTCTCTTAGTAATCCTTTTTTTTTTAATGGTTGTTTTTCGTAGTCATGTTCTTAAGACCTAGACAAAATCTTTTCTCAACTTTACTTTTGCCTCTCGGAACTAGCAAGTCAAAAAAAAAAATTGTTACCTCCATGCCGACCAAATAGCTTTTCTTTAAGATTATTGTGCAGTAATGTGTAAATTGGTATGCACTACTAAAAGATGTACTTATGCGATTGCTGTTTGGCATCCCTAATGTTTTTGTTTAAGACTGAATCGCTTCAAAAGTCATCAGAGTTTCCGTAGTGTAGTGGTTATCACGTGAGTCTAACACACTCAAGGTCCCCGGTTGTTTCCTCCCTGCCGTCGACCAAACAGCTTATTCTTTATGATTATTGTAAAGTGTAAAGTTGCACTACTCAAAAGATTCACTTATTTAGTTGCCTTTTGCATCCCTAAATTTTATTTAAGAAATCGCACCTGAAATCATCTGAGTTTCCGTAGTGTAGTGGTTATCACGTGAGTCTAACACACTCAAGGTCCCCGGTTCGAGCCCGGGCGGAAACTTGTTTTTGTCATTCAAATCTTTAATTTTGTTTCAAAATGTATACATCTTATGCATACATTTCGAAGGAAAGTGGCATCTGATGACGACAAAAAAGGGTTGCTTGCTGCTTCCAGAACAAAGCAGTAACTAATGCAAGCTGGATGCCACGAATGAATTATATTTGTAAAGGCATTGTTTAACAATGTTTTCAGTTTTTACGAATCTAATATGCATGGCCGTCTGTATTATCAGTGTCTGTGATATGGGGTAATATATTATTGAAGCCCTAACAAATGATCATGAAGTGCCTCAAAAAGAAAACAGAAAATCAGCGACCGGTTTTACCATACTCATTTTCCCTAAACGTCTGTAGTGTTTTGAAATTTTGAATTTCGATAATAAATATCTTGATAATGAGACAGGCGATCGCCTTGTCAAAGTCATGGGATTTCTGAATGACCTAGAGGTTTATGATCATGAATGCAGCATAAGCTAATTCCAAGATTTTGTTGAGAATCTGAGACAAAAATACGGAATCCTTTAAAAGTCTGCAGAGGGCAAGTTATCGAAATTACTTTACAGATAAACTGCATCTGAGTTTCCGTAGTGTAGTGGTTATCACGTGAGTTTTACACACTCAAGGTCCCCGGTTCGAGCCCGGGCGGAAACTTGTTTTGCTTTAACTAAATCACACTGAAGCAGTACTTTTTCACTTAACTTTCTCAAGAGTAACTATTACTCTCCTTCTTTTTTTCTCTTTATCATCATTTTCCTTCCGCGTCTCATCTAAAAGTAAACACTTTCCACAACTTTCATAGAACGTCAATATTTCCCTTAGTTTTATATCGTTCCTTTTCGTAGTCTTGTTCCAAAGACCTAGTCAAAATCTTTTCTCACCTTTACTTTTCCCTCTCGAAACTAGAGAGCGAAAAACGAAGAAAAATAACTTGTTTGCTCACTGCCGACCAAACAGCTTTTTCTTTATGATTATTGTAAAGTGTAAAGTTGCACTACTCAAAAGATTCATTTATTTAGTTGCCTTTTGGATCCCTAAATTTTGTTTCAGAAATCGCACCTGAAATCATCTGAGTTTCCGTAGTGTAGTGGTTATCACGTGAGTCTAACACACTCAAGGTCCCCGGTTCGAGCCTGGGCGGAAACTTCTTTTGCTTTAACTAAATCACACTGAAGCTAAACTTTCTCAAGATAACTATTTACTCTCCTACTTTTTGTCTCTTTATCATCATTTTCCTTTCGCGTCTTACCTAAAAGTACTCACTTTCCTCATCTTTCATAGAACATCAATTTTTCTCTTAGTAATCCTTTTTTTTTTAATGGTTGTTTTTCGTAGTCATGTTCTTAAGACCTAGACAAAATCTTTTCTCAACTTTACTTTTGCCTCTCGGAACTAGCAAGTCAAAAAAAAAAATTGTTACCTCCATGCCGACCAAATAGCTTTTCTTTAAGATTATTGTGCAGTAATGTGTAAATTGGTATGCACTACTAAAAGATGTACTTATGCGATTGCTGTTTGGCATCCCTAATGTTTTTGTTTAAGACTGAATCGCTTCAAAAGTCATCAGAGTTTCCGTAGTGTAGTGGTTATCACGTGAGTCTAACACACTCAAGGTCCCCGGTTGTTTCCTCCCTGCCGTCGACCAAACAGCTTATTCTTTATGATTATTGTAAAGTGTAAAGTTGCACTACTCAAAAGATTCACTTATTTAGTTGCCTTTTGCATCCCTAAATTTTATTTAAGAAATCGCACCTGAAATCATCTGAGTTTCCGTAGTGTAGTGGTTATCACGTGAGTCTAACACACTCAAGGTCCCCGGTTCGAGCCCGGGCGGAAACTTGTTTTTGTCATTCAAATCTTTAATTTTGTTTCAAAATGTATACATCTTATGCATACATTTCGAAGGAAAGTGGCATCTGATGACGACAAAAAAGGGTTGCTTGCTGCTTCCAGAACAAAGCAGTAACTAATGCAAGCTGGATGCCACGAATGAATTATATTTGTAAAGGCATTGTTTAACAATGTTTTCAGTTTTTACGAATCTAATATGCATGGCCGTCTGTATTATCAGTGTCTGTGATATGGGGTAATATATTATTGAAGCCCTAACAAATGATCATGAAGTGCCTCAAAAAGAAAACAGAAAATCAGCGACCGGTTTTACCATACTCATTTTCCCTAAACGTCTGTAGTGTTTTGAAATTTTGAATTTCGATAATAAATATCTTGATAATGAGACAGGCGATCGCCTTGTCAAAGTCATGGGATTTCTGAATGACCTAGAGGTTATGATCATGAATGCAGCATAAGCTAATTCCAAGATTTTGTTGAGAATCTGAGACAAAAATACGGAATCCTTTAAAAGTCTGCAGAGGGCAAGTTATCGAAATTACTTTACAGATAAACTGCATCTGAGTTTCCGTAGTGTAGTGGTTATCACGTGAGTTTTACACACTCAAGGTCCCCGGTTCGAGCCCGGGCGGAAACTTGTTTTGCTTTAACTAAATCACACTGAAGCAGTACTTTTTCACTTAACTTTCTCAAGAGTAACTATTACTCTCCTTCTTTTTTTCTCTTTATCATCATTTTCCTTCCGCGTCTCATCTAAAAGTAAACACTTTCCACAACTTTCATAGAACGTCAATATTTCCCTTAGTTTTATATCGTTCCTTTTCGTAGTCTTGTTCCAAAGACCTAGTCAAAATCTTTTCTCACCTTTACTTTTCCCTCTCGAAACTAGAGAGCGAAAAACGAAGAAAAATAACTTGTTTGCTCACTGCCGACCAAACAGCTTTTTCTTTATGATTATTGTAAAGTGTAAAGTTGCACTACTCAAAAGATTCATTTATTTAGTTGCCTTTTGGATCCCTAAATTTTGTTTCAGAAATCGCACCTGAAATCATCTGAGTTTCCGTAGTGTAGTGGTTATCACGTGAGTCTAACACACTCAAGGTCCCCGGTTCGAGCCCGGGCGGAAACTTGTTTTTGTCATTCAAATCTTTAATTTTGTTTCAAAATGTATACACCTCATGCATACATTTTAAAGGAAAGTGGCATCTTATGACGACAAAAAAGGGTTGCTTGCTGCTTTCAGAACAAAGCAGTAACTAATGCAAGCTGGATGCCACGAATGAATTATATTTGTAAAGGCATTGTTTAACAATGTTTTCAGTTTTTACGAATCTAATATGCATGGCCGTCCGTATTATCAGTGTCTGTGATATGGGGTAATATATTATTGAAGCCCTAACAAAATTGCGCTGCAAAATGATCATGAAGTGCCTCAAAGATAAAAAAAAATTAAATCAGTGACCGGTTTTTACCATACTCACTTTCCCCCAAAGTGTGTAGTGTTTTGAAATTTGAATTTCAATGATAAATATCTTGATAATCAGACAGGCGATCGCCTTGTCAAAGTCATGGGATTTCTGACTGACCTAGAGGTTTATGATCATGAATGCAGCATTAAACTAAATCCAAGATTTTGTTGAGAATCTGAGACAAATATACGGAATCCTTTAAAAGTCTACAGAGGGCAAGTTATCAAAAATATTTTACAAATGAAGTGCATCTGAGTTTCCGTAGTGTAGTGGTTATCACTTGAGTTTTACACACTCAAGGTCCCCGGTTCGAGCCCGGACGGAAACTTGTTTTGCATTAACTAAATCACAATGAAGCAGTCACTATGAACATGACAAAGAAAGCGGACACAATATACAGTTCCTCAGGTAGACAAAGGAACATCCCTTCACTGCTATTATGTAAAAAGGTGAATATGCGTGTGACACCTGTTCTACACATGTTTACATAATAGCAGTGAAGGGATGTTCCTTTGTCTACCTGAAGAACTGTATATTTTGTCCGCTTTCATTGTCAGTCATGTTCATAGTGAGTACTTTTTCACTTAACTTTCTCAAGAGTAACTATTTACTCTCCTTCTTTTTGTCTCTTTATCATCATTTTCCTTCCGCGTCTCATCTAAAAGTAAACACTTACCACAACTTTCATAAAACGTCAATATTTCCCTTAGTTTTATATCGTTCCTTTTCGTAGTCATGTTCTCAAGACCTAGTCAAAATCTTTTCTCACCTTTACTTTTCCCTCTCGGAACTAGCAAGCGAAAAACGAAGAAAAATAACTTGTTTCCTCCCTGCCGACCAAACAGCTTTTTCTTTATGATTATTGTAAAGTGTAAAGTTGCACTACTCAAAAGATTCACTTATTTAGTTGCCTTTTGGATCGCTAAATTTTGTTTAAGAAATCGCACCTGAAGTCATCTGAGTTTCCGTAGTGTAGTGGTTATCACGTGAGTCTAACACACTCAAGGTCCCCGGTTCGAGCCCGGGCGGAAACTTGTTTTTGTCATTCAAATCTTTAATTTGTTTCAAAATGTATACATCTTATGCATACATTTTAAAGGAAAGTGGCATCTGATGACGACAAAAAAGGGTTGCTTGCTGCTTCCAGAACAAAGCAGTAACTAATGCAAGCTGGATGCCACGAATGAATTATATTTGTTAAGGCATTGTTTAACAATGTTTTCAGTTTTTACGAATCTAATATGCATGGCCGTCCGTATTATCAGTGTCTGTGATATGGTGTAATATATTATTGAAGCCCTAACAAATGATCATGAAGTGCCTCAAAAAGAAAACAGAAAATCAGCGACCGGTTTTACCATACTCATTTTCCCCAATAGTCTGTAGTGTTTTGAAATTTTGAATTTCGATAATAAATATCTTGATAATCAGACAGACGATCGGCTTGTCAAAGTCATGGGATTTCTGAATGACCTAGAGGTTTATGATCATGAATGCAGCATAAGCTAATTCCAAGATTTTGTTGAGAATCTGAGACAAAAATACGGAATCCTTTAAAAGTCTGCAGAGGGCAAGTTATCGAAATTACTTTACAGATAAACTGCATCTGAGTTTCCGTAGTGTAGTGGTTATCAATTGAGTTTTACACACTCAAGGTCCCCGGTTGGAGCCCGGGAGGAAAGTTGTTTTGCTTTAACTAAATCATACTGAAGCAGTACTTTTTCACTTAACTTTCTCAAGAGTAACTATTTACTCTCCTCCTTTTTGTCTCTTTATCATCATTTTCCTTCCGCGTCTCATCTAAAAGTACACACTTTCCACATATTTCATAGAACGTCAATATTTCCCTTAGTTTTATATCGTTCCTTTTTGTAGTCATGTTCTCACGACCTAGTCAAAATCTTTTCTCACCTTTACTTTTTCCTCTCGAAACTAGAGAGCGAAAAACGAAGAAAAATAACTTGTTTCCTCCCTGCCGACCAAACAGCTTTTTCTTTATGATTATTGTAAAGTGTATAGTTGCACTACTCAAAAGATTCACTTATTTAGTTGCCTTTTGGATCCCTAAATTTTGTTTAAGAAATCGCACCTGAAGTCATCTGAGTTTCCGTAGTGTAGTGGTTATCACGTGAGTCAAACACACTCAAGGTCCCCGGTTCGAGCCCGGGCGGAAACTTGTTTTTGTCATTCAAATCTTTAATTTTGTTTCAAAATGTATACACCTCATGCATACATTTTAAAGGAAAGTGGCATCTTATGACGACAAAAAAGGGTTGCTTGCTGCTTTCAGAACAAAGCAATAACTAATGCAAGCTGGATGCCACGAATGAATTATATTTGTAAAGGCATTGTTTAACAATGTTTTCAGTTTTTACGAATCTAATATGCATGGCCGTCCGTATTATCAGTGTCTGTGATATGGGGTAATATATTATTGAAGCCCTAACAAAATTGCGCTGCAAAATGATCATGAAGTGCCTCAAAGATTAAAAAAAATAAAATCAGTGACCGGTTTTTACCATACTCACTTTCCCCCAAAGTGTGTAGTGTTTTGAAATTTTGAATTTCAATGATAAATATCTTTATAATCAGACAGGCGATCGCCTTGTCAAAGTCATGGGATTTCTGACTGACCGGTTTTTACCATACTCACTTTCCCCCAAAGTGTGTAGTGTTTTGAAATTCTGAATTTCAATGATAAATATCTTGATAATCAGACAGGCGATCGGCTTGTCACCGTCATGGGAATTCTGACTGACCTAGAGGTTTATAATCATGATTGCAGCATAAGCTAAATCCAAGATTTTGTTGAAAATCTGAGACAAAAATACGGAATCCTTTAAAAGTCTACAGAGGGCAAGTTATCAAAATTATTTTACAATTGGAGTGCATCTGAGTTTCCGTAGTGTAGTGGTTATCACGTGAGTTTTACACACTCAAGGTCCCCGGTTCGAGCCCGGGCGGAAACTTGTTTTGCTTTAACTAAATCATACTGAAGCAGTACTTTTTCACTTAACTTTCTCAAGAGTAACTATTTACTCTCCTCCTTTTTGTCTCTTTATCATCATTTTCCTTCCGCGTCTCATCCAAAGTACACACTTTCCACAACTTTCATAGAACATCAATATTTCCCTTAGTTTTATATCGTTCCTTTTCGAGGTCTTTTCCTCAAGACCTAGTCAAAATCTTTTCTCACCTTTACTTTTCCCTCTCGAAACTAGAAAGTGAAAAAACGAAGAAAAATAACTTGTTTTCTCCCTGCCGGCCAAACAGCTTTTTCTTTATGATTATTGTAAATTGTAAAGTTGCACTACTCAAAAGATTCACTTATTTAGTTGACTTTTGGATCCCTAAATTTTGTTTCAGAAATCGCACCTGAAGTCATCTGATTTTCCGTAGTGTAGTGGTTATCACGTGAGTCTAACACACTAAAGGTCCCCGGTTCGAGCCCGGGCGGAAACTTGTTTTTGTCATTCAAAATTAATTTTTTAATTTTGTTCCGAAATGTATACATCTTATGCATACATTTCGAAGGAAAGTGGCATCTTATGACGACAAAAAAAGGGTTGCTTGCTGCTTCCAGAACAAAACAGTAACTAATGCAAGCTGGATGCCACGAATGACTTATATTTGTAAAGGCATTGTTTAACAATGTTTTCAGTTTTTACGAATCTAATATGCATGGCCGTCCGTATTATCAGTGTCTGTGATATGGGGTAATATATTATTGAAGCCCTAACAAATGATCATGAAGTGCCTCAAAAAGAAAACAGAAAATCAGCGACCGGTTTTACCATACTCATTTTCCCTAATAGTCTACGGTTTTGAAATTTTGAATTTCGATAATAAATATCTTGATAATCAAACAGGCGATCGCCTTGTCAAAGTCATGGGATTTCTGAATGACCTAGAGGTTTATGATCATGAATGCAGCATAAGCTAATTCCAAGATTTTGTTCTCACCTTTACTTTTCCCTCTCGGAACTAAAGAGCGAAAAACGAAGAAAAATAACTTGTTTCCTCCCTGCCGGCCAAACAGCTTTTTCTTTATGATTATTGTAAAGTGTAAAGTTGCACTACTCAAAAGATTCACTTATTTAGTTGCCTTTTGGATCCCTAAATTTTGTTTCAGAAATCGCACCTGAAGTGCATCTGAGTTTCCGTAGTGTAGTGGTTATCACGTGAGTC
>JAVYIG010010864.1:0-65539 GCA_035222895.1 Strongylocentrotus droebachiensis | reverse complement strand
CCCAAACCATTAAGGGCAAGGTCAACTTTTCAAAGCAGGGTCTCAAAATTTAAAAACAAAATGATATCGTTGCTCGAGCTTTAAACGCAGGGGAGTTTGTTCAGTAATGCAATACAAATTCAGTACAGAATTTTCAGTGGATACTTGTAAATGATGATCAATAGCATTTCTCTCTTTGAGAAGTTTGCTCTGTTTGATTTTCATTTAAAAAAAAAACAAACAAAGAGACTTCCCTTCATGATGACATTTCAAGCAAGCATTGCAGTTTGCACTGAAATTACAATCAAGATTTGTTTCTTTTATATGGCTTTCCTGGCTGACAAACGTAATTAGCTTTTGTTTTCTAAAAATAAGTGCATGGCAAGTTAAAAACGGAAAGTTAAAAACCATCTAATATCTGGGTCAGGTTCAAAGGCTTGATTAGAATTTTAGAAAACAAGAAAAATGAGAGAGGTAATCTGTGTAATTAACTTGTGTAATTAATTTGAAAAAAAATGCAAAAGAAAAAGAAAATTAAACATAAATAAATAAATCAAATCAAATATCAATCTAGGTCTAATTCCCTTCATAAAGGCATCATAGAAAGAACTGAACAAATATAAATAATACTTTTCAATGTTTTCTTTTCAGACAAATAACAGTATTTTTAATTTTATTTACCCGGTATTAGAACATTCAGTAATAATGCAGGTGTCAATTGTATGACCCACCCTATGGACCCCGGGGAAGGTGCGTCATGGTTGGGTCATTTACCATCAAGGTGTGACTCGGGTACCGTCATTTTACTCCTATGGTCAGTCACAATATTGACGGTGGGGTGTGTCGATGTCAGTCACTTTACATAGGTGCGTCACTGAATAAAGTACAGTGTATTCAAATGACAGTCAAAATCAACAACTGGTGCATCATAATTTTGACCGAGGTACCGTCATTGGTAGCCTGAAGTTCGTCATAGTTTTGCCGCATATGTGCGTCATGGTATAGTAAAATCCGACGCACATTAGACAAGTGACGCACCATCCCCGGGGTTCATGGGGTGGGTCATACAATTGACAGGTGCATAACCAAACATGTTTAGGGACGCAGCAAAAGGGACGCAGCAAAAGGGATGCAGCAAAATGGCTGCACCCCCAGAAAAAATATTGAAAAAGTAAAACTGAGTTGATGAAACCCCTTCCAAAACCAGGATGATTGCAAACAGGAAGACATGTACCCGGTATAGTGGGATGCAGAGAGAATTAAATGGAAAAACAGGAAAAAGTAGAAAAGGTCAATATTTTTTATGAATGAACTGCTCACATTAATCTTGCTGTTTTCTTCTAACCAGTCATAACTTTTGCCAAAACACCCTAAAAGTCAAAAGGTCATGACTCGTAGCTTCTCTCTATCTCTCTCGTTCTCAGTTCCATTCTCAGTTTCTCTCCCCCCTCTCTCTCTCTCTTATAATCTATCCCCCTCTCTCAACCGTTTCATTCCCTCCCTCTCTCTCTCGCTCTGTCTGTCTGTCTGTCTCTTTCTCATTTTAATTTACTCTCTCCCCACTCTCCATCATCATTTGCTCTCTTCACTTTCTTCTATTTCATCCCTGCCTGCTCTCCATTTCTTTCTCTTCTCTTTTTGTCTGTTTGTTCATCTCTTTCTGTAGCAAAATGTTCACCTTTATTCATTGTAAAAATAAGGAGAGTTTCCATTTTCACTGTCATTCTCCTCTAATCATTGCTCATCAACTATATTTGTAATTTTCACTACCTTTTTCCTTCCTTTTTTCCTTCCTCTTTCATTTTCCTCTTCCTCACTTCTCCTTTCTTCCACCTTCTATCTACTTCTCTCTTTCTCTTTCCACTTTGTCCTTAGTGAATTTTAAATGCTTTGTTTTTTTCTCATAGGCTAGGTCAAGTTTTAATTTTTCATCATTTTAATTTTTGTAAAATATTTGTATACCGGTAATGATATTTTCCTTTTTCAATCCTCTGATCAATCATCACTCTCCAGATCTTCCTCATTTGCTCTCTTATTTGTCAAACTTCTCTTACTTTATATTCCTCTATCTTCCTTCTCATTCTCTCCCTCAATCTTTCCTCCTTTCTTTTCTTTCTCTCACTTTCTCCGTATTTCCAAATGCCACTTTTTCAGATTTTCTTTCCGTCTTCCCTCCTCTAAATTACTTCCTATATTTCTCTGCCTATCTTCCTCCCTCTTTCTCTCCCTCCCTCGCTCTCCCTCTCTCTATCCCTCTCCCTCTCTCTCTCACTTTGGCAACACTGACAAAAACAGGATTTAGCGGAAGCAGGTGTGCTCTGGAGATAGAACCAGAACCACCACCCAGCAATCCCCAGCACACTTATCAAATTCCCTTACTCTGTACAGACCTCATTATGCCAAAACAACCGACCAATCACGTCACTCCCTTCACCCTCACCCAAGCTCAGTAGTCTCAATGCACAGACCTTAATTTGGAACAAAATTCCACCAAGTCTTGTTCCAAGCCTAGCTTTGACTGTCTCGGCCCTCTGGGGCAACGATAATATAGGGCCTATGATGTAGGTTAGAATGTAGAGTCTGCATAGTCTCTTACTCTAGACACTCAATGATGCACTATGAGTAACAAGGGTCTGCGCATGCAAACTACACTGTACAAGTTCACCATGAGCTCAGCCAAAACTTTCTGGCTTGCTAGTCTTGGATCGCAGCCAGTGAAAATGAAATTTCAAGTACACATACTGGATTTTAAATTATACACCTAACATACATGTTTCTAGACTACATATCAATGCTGCGCCAACTTGCGATGATCTAGCTACAGGCAAAATGAAAGAAAAACCTACAAAAAGTTGAATGACTCAAAGAGAAACAAAGGTCATCAATTTAAAGTTCCAAGCTACAGAAGATTAAATGTAGAAAAATAAATTTATTTAACAATAAAAGTCATAGAATTAATCTAATTAATAATTAATGCAGACATACACATGTCTATTTTTTTACACAGCGCTTGTATGCTGAATAACATTGTGTAATATATTCATTCAATTTAAGGAATATGGGGACGAATTAATCAAATTAAGGCAAATTATCAAATGCACCCCCCCCCCCCCCCCCCCCCGGTAAAACCTAAACAAACAAGGTGATTACTTATTTAAAAACACTATTTTGCTCTGGGAAGAGATGCCGTATTAAAATAACTCATCTAAAGAGTATAGAGAGAATGTGGCTTGAATAAGTTACACGCTCATTGGGTGATTTTTAAGTGTTTGAGCAGGTGTCGCGGACATGTTTCACTCGTTTGTAAAAATCAAGACGATTTACTGGCGATTACATCCTTAATTCATCTGCGCAAACAGATGGTTTACCAATCTTTCCTCAAACTTAACGTTGGCCTGAGGTAACCCCATAGATCATCCCCTAAATACCAGTTTATTCCAAAGAATATAATACTTCTAAATAATATCCTCTCACTGACCCCTAACAAACGTTATTCTTTGAATGTTGGGCTAAAGGTGGGAGGCAAGTGTGTGTACAAGATCTTCTTAAAGGGGAAGTCTACCTCAATGTTTAGTTGGTTTCTATAAAAGCAGACAATTTAGAGAAAGTGAAAGTGAGCAATATCCAACTTAAAATAGGGAAGATATACATTTTTGAAGTTTTCTTCAGTGAAACACAAATTGGGAACAAGTTTCTTGCCAGCCCCTCTCCAGTTTGCTTGGGACAATAAATTGCATAAACTTTCATTTTCATTAGTTATTGATGACTGAATAGGATTTTTGTCATACATGGGTTGTTTAAAAAGATATTTTGGGCGAATGTATGATAAAAACTTAATCTTGAAGATTTTTAGTACAAGGCAAATGGGAGGCATATATGTTGGTTAATGGTTATTTGGTAAATATTTAACTTTAATGTGTAGGCTTGTATACATGTGTATACTTGTAAGAGTACATTTGTTTTTAAACGCTGTTAGACATGATAAGGGTTTGTGACTACAAACTACATGACACGAGCTGCATCTCTAAACTCACTTATTGGATCAAATTTGGCCCCTAATAAAAAACATCCCCATGAAAATCCTGTCGGCCATTTTGCAGGCATCCTAACTCTGCTGCCATCGCGGGGGCAATTGAAACAAGGACACTCGTTACTACTGACTCGTGCCGCGCAATTCCCCGTTCCAAACTCAAGACCGGGGCCCCCGTCTGATCTGTACGACAGATACGGACAGAACGGATAGTGACTTACGTCTCTATTCCTCCACTCAACCTTCCAATGATTTCTGTCATTAATTGCAGATTTTCAGAGGACGTTTTCAATTTCTTGCTCTGTTTATAGCCAGCGCTTCCTAGTCTCTGATATCCAGACTCTTTGTAGCACTGAATCCAATGACCGGGGTAATAGTCTATTTGTAAAGCGCTTAGAGACATTGTATTAATTAACCGCTATATAAATGCTAAATACTATATTAAACATTATCTACTGTGTATATGCACATGCTGGCGCTGGCTCAAGTGGTGTTTTGAAGTGATGTATTTTTGGTTTGAGTGGCTAAGTAGGAGTGGAACATATGAGGAAAAAAGTGAAATTACCTCTTGGACTGGTAGATTACTAGATTACTAGATTAAGATCAATTTAGAAGACGTTCCTAGATATCTACAGGAAGTTAAGTTTAAAGACTTATACACATGTACGCTACAATATCTACTATGAAAATTGAGAAAAATATACAATATAGAAAATTGTAAATTTCTCAGCTCATCCATGAAAAGAATGCCATATTTAAAAAAAAATTGATAGTACCTTTTAAAAAAAAAACAGGCATCTTTCAATAAGCAGTCAAATAATTTTTCAAGTGGCAGACTACCCTCTTATAACTCATTTCCTTTTTTTTAAATGTATTATTAATGTAAAGTAATAACTGACAATAATTTTTAAATATTATGTCAGATATGATTCCTGAACCTTATTTCTTGGGGGGGGGGGGGAACTCTTACAAAAATAAAATGAAAAAGATCATGACATTGGAATATAAAATTATGTGATCGAGTAGTATTACTTTGGATATTTCTCTTTTCTTACAGGGTTGCAATAATGCTAATTAGGTTAAAATGAATCTTCCAATGAAATTGAAGATCATCAAGTGCTAGAGAGCCTCAAGTCACATAATAATATTAAATTTTCATATAGCGCTTAGGTAATACAAATGTCTCTAAGCGCTTTACAAATATACTATTACCTCGGTCAGATTCAAAGTTCTTCTTGTTGTAACGAAGACCATTCCAATGCTGAAACTCTGTATTTATTTACAATTGGGTCAAAACGTGCTCGAGTTCATTTGCTAAATTGCTTTTTTATCCTTCTGGCACAGTGCCCGAGGGTAACAGTGTTTTGTTATGGTGTTGGAATTAGTTCAGAAGTGCTTGCCCATCACGTGTCCCAAGTATTAAATCACGGAGGATTACAGAGTTTGGCAATGGACATGAGCCCTCCCACATACAAGTACAGCCTGAATGTACATGCCTAGGACCATTTACATGGCAGAGAATTTGTTGTTGAAAAACCACTGTTCTGTTTGTCAACTACCATTTACATGTACACTACTACATCTGAAAAACCCATGAAAACTGTCAGCATTTACTTTTATCTTCTTTTTTTTTTTGTGGGGGGGGGGGGGGGGGGGGGGGAGTTGTGCAGAGCTGGAAGCACAGAGAGTCACATGACCAAAACGGGAATAGTTCCATCAGTGTTTGGAGCGTGAGCATTTACACTGCAGTTTCCAGGGGAGTTTCCGCTGGCGTTAAAAGTTTTTATTTTTAAACTCCAAAAGGTGGGTTTTTCCAATTTTGGGTAGTCAGGCTCCACCATTTTGTGTAAGCAGTGCGCCTAGTCCACAGGGTACATTAAAGCCTATCTGCACTTGACTTGTTTGGCCAGGATGGATTAGACCTCCCTGCATGGTCACTGACAGGTGGTTATCTCATCAAATCAGCTCTCAGTTAACATAAGAAAAAGGGGATCATGAGGGACCAATGGTCACCGATTAGGCATTGTTTGCTCTATAGAGGGCGCAAGTTGCTACAAGTAGTGCAGTGGGGCTTTAAGAGTTGAGACCTACCTATGGGGTTCCCCGAGAGTTCGTCCGGAAGCTCAAAACCTGTGGGGACTTCTTGTGCCTTTGGTTCTGTTTTGATTCTCAGCGCCTCCGGACCGCCAATCATAATGTTATACCTCGTCAGATCTTTAGAGTGTAGACCGTCTTGGTACCCAAGCTGTTGAGAAAAGAAAACAAAATTAAATGTGATGGTAATGATTGTATATAACAGCTGCATTTACACTTCGAAATTATGCATATATTTACCAATTTTTGTATTTTTCGGAATAAGTGAACAATTTTCTTGATAATGTGACTTATTAGAGCTTACATCTAAGGTATTCAACAAAGGTTGTAATTATTCAACCAGTTACTAAAAAAAAAAAAAAAAAAAAAAAAAAAAAAAAAAAAAAAAAAAAAAAAAAAAATCAAATTTATCAGGAGTACCGCAAAATATATACTGGTAATTAAGTTGTTAATTGTAGGTGTTAGTGCACATGTCCATCCTGACAGACGTTCAATGTGTCTCAAAGGTACTACTGTTACCCCCATCTAGCTGTCTAAAGGCCCTGAAAACATTCAAGGAAATATTCAAATTTCCTACACAAAGTGGCAAATGTCTATCAATGTTTTTTCCAAAGGCAGTGTGACATATCAATAGAACACAGATAACTATGTTTACACTTTATAGAATTAGTACTTGTGTTCTGTTATATTATACCACAACGGAACCACTGGTCCCAGATTGTTGAATCTACAACTGTAAAGTGTTTAAGAATAAAATACCCAACTTAAAAAACAAAACGGTTGAAATGAAAAGAACTAAAAACAAGAAATTACAATATATCATATTAGTCTTCTACTGCCTGGATTAATAAAATGTTAGTATATATCCAAAATAAAATCCTATATAAACAGTACATTCAAAGTACACATCCTGGTCTTTTAAGCAGAAAAATGAACACAATTTCTTTTCACAAATGGCAATAACATTTGTAATGTTTATATTCGTGGGCACACTCGCACATACTTGCGGTTGAAAAGGATAAGAAGCAAGAAATTCTGTGATCAACATAGGAAGAGGAAATAGAGAAATAACATAGTTGCCAAAGTAATGTTTAGGTAAACAAAGTCAAATCAGTCTGGATAAAAGTCAATAAACTCCTTCCAATGAAAAATGTAACAACACATGGATACAGATTATATACATGTACTGTAGGAAAAATGTCTTCTAGTTCTACAACAATGTTATTTTTCCCTTCAGTGGGTACAGTGATGTTAGATGTGTAAAGTCTAATTTAGTTGTTGTTGACTAGAATTCCTTTTCAATTGGAAGGAAAAAAATCTTGCCACAAGCAATCCTCATGACTTTGGGTCTAAAACTTTTTAAAAAGTTTGGTTCACTCTACCAGGGCTCTCGTTTTAAAGGCCCACTGCCATACTTGTAGCTACTTGCGCCCTCTATATAACAAACAATGCCTAATCAGTGACCATTGGTCCCCCATGATCCTCTTTTTCTTATGTTAACTGAGAGCTGAGTTGATGAGATAACCACCTGTCCAGTGACCTTGTAGGGCGGTCTAATTCCTCCTGTAAACTATGGCAGATAAGCTTTAAACTGAGATTTTGAGCTACATGTATATAGCCAAGCTAAAACTACTCCCCATTCCCATTTTGTTCACTTGCAGTAAATATTGTTGATGACGAATATCTAAACTTTCAAATAAGGAAAACTCATGCCTGTAGTGAAACCAGTGCTGAGAATCATCACTAAAACCTTCCTTCCAGTAGTTTGCAAGCATCCATGGTCCCCCCCCCCCCCCAAAAAAAAGGGGGGGGGGGGTCATGTACAGTATATGTCAATTCAAACACCATAATTGTTTGTTGAGTACAGGTAACAGAAAACTCCTGCTGGCTCATGAATGTGTATATCAACCCAAACACCTAGGCAACATACTGTATGTGCAGGGTCAATGCACTTTCACATCCTTGGGGACGATTTATACAAAATAAAACATTTTGATCCGATGAGCACCCATCCGATTGTTGATTGCATGGCAGTCACATTGCAATGGTTGCTATTTCAAAGCAAAGAGGTTTCCTCATGCTTTCAATCAAGAGGACAGAAAGGAGATAGAGAAAGAGAGAAAGAGAGAATTATTCATACCCTTACCTCGTTTTGTAATTTTTGAAAAATTTAATTTAAAACAATTGATTTGCCCCAATTATATTTATTTAGAATAATACATTTCAAAGTTTACATCTAAAAGCATTCAGTTGGTAGGGCAGGTTTTATCATCATGGCAAGCCATGTGATGAAGCATGCTTTATTGGATGATGAACAAAAAGCCAGCTTAGGGTTGACCGTTCGATAGTTGCCGCAGACTTGATTCCGAAAAGCCTTACGCCTAGCCTAACTTGGTCAGTCATTGGTCTTGTCAGGAGCAATTTTTAACATTACATGTTCTATGGAGTAATAATTATGTCCTAGAATGTGATCTATGTAGTCTTGCAGTTCAGACAATCTGTTTATACATTACGTTATTTACGACTAGGTTTACGCCTGCAAACTCCCCTTTGTAGATTCCAGGCATTATCTCCAATCTGTGGGTAACACAAAGTCTTAACTGTAAGACTATGCAGACTGCAGGGTCTATTGCAGTCTGTTCTATAGCTACATGTTTGGACAGAGACCCGACTAGTATTAGGCTCGGTTCAAGACCTTACGGAATCATGTCTACATGTGTGTGTGTTAAATAAGAGTCTGTGCAGGCAGACTATCACTGCTGCTATCAAATAAGGATCAGCCCTATGCCTGTCTTTCAACACAGCTGCACAAATGGTGTAAAAAAACAGATGACTGGATAATACAGGGAGTCAGGAAAAAGTGGTCTGATAAAAAAGGGCAATAACATCACAGTCAGAGTGATGCGATTTGATTTCTTTGCCTGCATGTTTTGTAAAGGTATTTATTGAATGTTGAATATGTAGAGGGACTTTCTTGCACAGACTACCCAACAGTAAACTAATTACTATTAAGTGCCCTTACAATGTGTAATTACGTATAGCAGTGTATTCACATGAAAAAGCAACTGGGGTGTAACTTTAGAAAACCCCACGAATGTGAATGAAGCTTACATGTACATGTATGTATGTGAAGTTGTGAACATCCAACACCTAGTGTTAGAGTTGGGGTTAGGATTAGGGTTACCTAAGAAACTTCACGCATTTAGCTTGATTATTGGAGCATTGGTTAACCTTAATGTTTGGTCAACTTTTGTAGTGGGTATTCTAAAGTGGCTCCGCAACATATAGGTGATCGATCAAGTAAAATATGAATGCATACCAATATCCTGACAACGGAGACATACATGTACATGTATATACCCTGTTCATAAAATGATATACATGTACATGTATGTGATTGTGCAACAGGTAGTTTTAGCAGGAACCACAAACAACAAACGGAGCACACTCTGTCGAGACCGTCTCTTTCTTCAAAAGACCTGACAAGTTCTTGTCCAAACTATACCCGTGGAAGTATTATACAAAAGTTCTTTTAAAAACTAACATATCTTTCCAATACAGAATACCCAGTCCTTATAATGACTGTTCACATGGTGTACCCTTTTAAGTTTCTCCGACTTTTCTACCTCGCAATGCAAACCTATAGGCCCAAATTCACAAAGGAGGTTTGTTGACAAACTGGTTTATGTACGTCATATGACCCGTTTTGATGCGTTTTTTACAAACC
Source organism: Strongylocentrotus droebachiensis (assembly GCA_035222895.1). Taxonomy (NCBI): domain Eukaryota; kingdom Metazoa; phylum Echinodermata; class Echinoidea; order Camarodonta; family Strongylocentrotidae; genus Strongylocentrotus; species Strongylocentrotus droebachiensis. The sequence continues at coordinate 55,709 of JAVYIG010010864.1, read as the reverse complement.
TGGTTTGTAAAAAACAAAAGGAGGTTTGTCGAAACAAAAGGAGGTTTGTCGACAAACCTCCTTTGTGAATTCGGGCCATAGAGAACAATTAATACAAATTTGTTATCCATTAGCATAAAGAAACAGCATCAAAAACAAGATCTTTTGGTAAACTACCGGTACATGCATACATGTATATTACATGGAATGGGAAGTAATGAATTGTGATCCAAGATTATATAAACTTTATAAAGTATATGTAAATTTGAAGGCCTGAAATTAGAATAGTTTACATGCAATGTATACGCACCTCTTTATTGCATGAGAAAAGGTATCTCTTTAATCCTTTAAAGTATCCACTAACCGATCAAAGATGGAAATAAACCCTTTCCAAATATCGAGGAAATATTTTGAGAATGGAATCGCTTATGGAACAGTGGCTGGATCCCAACTAGAACCATATATTCAATCCTGTAATAATTCCCAAAGGAGAAATCAAAAGGATATCTCGAAGAGCACGGCGACGGGGTCAAACGCATGTGCCTCTGATAAAAGTTTGCTACAGTTTTAACCTCTAGAACTTGATCCAAACCCGAGCCACAAACAAGCCAGCCCCGCATGAATCACCCCTGCTCCTCATTGGTCTAACCTTAATTGGCATTTGTCAGCCTGTATGCAAATGAGGCACAACTGTTTTAGGACTGCTCCATTGTTACCGCAGAGGGGGGATCAAGACAATAGGACCCGAGGGGAGGCTTTTGTGCCCTGATTAGCCAGGGGAAATCGCCACTTTCCTGCGATCTTACCTAATTTACACTAGCCCATTTATCTACAGGAAACTTCTCCTTAGCGTTCGAACAAGAACAAGAAAAGACAGCTATACACAATGCCCTCCCAATCTTAAAAACTTCGTTTAGACTCCAGCCCCACAACGACAACAACAAAACTCCATATCACAATGAATTTACATATACGGTACATTGTATCAGTTGGACCAGCATTGCTAATGAGACGATATCGCAGCCACGATGAAAACCCCTGTTCGTAGAATAGTTGCGGCTCACGAGTTCAGCACTCTCAAATTACTCACTTTTACAAAAATTAATGTTTGCAACAAGCCACATATACATGTACGGGCAGGCCTACAGTACATACATAATAGCCTACATGGTTTGTTCGATATAATATTCACACCATGCGTATGAATATATAGCAATAACATCTGCAAACTATCATATCGTCATTTGCCTTGCACAATTCTATAGACCTGCATTTCTCTCACTAACGAACAAAGCACATACACTTTGTCAAATAGGTCAACAACTTTTTGATGAGAAAAACTCTTTCAGAAACTAAAAGTACATTCAGATTTGTTTTCATGAGGTTCAATCATTAAATGACAAGAGGAAAACATTCCCAAGCGATATTTCCTGTACCATATCCGTACACATTACATTGTTGTAAATCAAAATAGTTACCCATCTGTGGGCCCTGTTTCATGAAACTCGTTTCAATAACAAATTTCAATTTGGAATTTGCTCTCAGCCATTCAAATGCAACACTTTCAGTAGCTTATTATATCAACAGCTAGTATTGCAACTTGTTGTTGATAAGCGGTTTTATAGGGGGAACCATCCGGAAATAGGCACTGAAATAGGCACTGCACGTACCATGCACATACACTGGAGATTGTGTATATAGATCCTTTAGGTCACTCTTAAAATGACTTTGGGATAATAGAGACAGTTTTAAAGGTCATTCACAAAGGTTGGATTTGTAAACTTGGTTTTGTAATCCTTACATTTTACTCATTACATCACACAGAATTATTATTTCTTAATCATTTCATTCTATTTATTTAATTATTACTATTTTATTTTTTTAGGGGGAGGGGCACTTTAAGAATTTAGGGATCATTCTCTGCTCAGTCTAATTTCTTTTTGTGTCAGGCGGTGACAATTTAAACTGGAATCATTTGAACATTTACTGAATTGTTGTTGTTGCTATTAAAGTAAACAATCCTTTCCTAGTAGATAATGTTATTTGTAATGTTTCCCTGTGCATAACACATGTTTTGTCTATTTGAAGTCGGAAGGGAGGTGACTCTGTGCTAGAGTAAACAATTTAACATAGATTAACATGTATCTGGCTCTAAAAGAGGATATATGATGGCATTTCAATCAACTCAAATGGCTATTTGAACATCACTTCACATTTATAGCCATGCTGTGAATTATTTTACCAGAATTGATTGTTTTGCTAACAAAAGTTCAGCGAACCCTCATCCAATTCACACAACACAGAGCATGGAACCCGACATTTTTTTTCTTTTTCACACGGGCACACAGTATGACCAGATGTTTTATTTTGAAAAGCAAGAACTAATCCTACCCACAAGACAAAGTTTTTCCTAGAAAATGTCAAAAAATATGGACTTTTAATTGACAGACAGTCCACAATACCTTGTGGCATTATTATACAATTGAACAAGTGTAATTGCATTCCAGATTTCCAGTACTAACTATTATTCTCCTTCTGTACAAAAATAGAGGTCCTAATTCTATGTTGGTAAACTACAATGAAATATTGTTCAACTACATGTACATATATATTGTATAGATCTCTCCTTCGTGATTTTCTTTCACTTTTTCCCTGAAATTACTTGAAAACTCTAGTATATATAGTATTTATCCCCTTGGAGAAGTACACATGAACAATCAGTGCTGTCACTTCAATACATGTTGGGATCGACTTCCAAGAACAACATTTAATTTCAACCCTCCTTTCTCTCTCTCTCTCTCTCTCTCCCTCCCTCTCCTAATCCCCTCTCTCCTTCCTATCCCCTCTCCTTCCTCTCCCTCTCTCTCCTTTTCTCTCTTGGACTCTCCCTCTCCCTCTTGCAATCAACTGGAGCGCAAACTAACAGGATTTCAACAAATGCTGGACAAAAACCTCTCAAATTGCAAGTCGAGGGTGAAACAAACGGCTTAAACAAGGGGGTAAAACAGAAAACAGAAAGAAAAAGAGAAAATGGAAATAAGTGTGAAAAGTTGTATTTTCTAGTTTCCTAGGAATCCATTAGCCTCTAAAGAACCCCTCTTGAACTTTGTGAACTTTTTTAAAACACTGACTCATTCTCTGCCCCACCATATTTTTACCTTCCCTTGTGCTTGTGGTCGTGGAAACCATTTGATAAAGGTAATCTGTACTTTTCGCCTCCTACATGTACATGTTTATTGTGCATTTGTCCTGCTTATATACTGTATTGCATCAGGGTTATTGCTCCAATTGAACATCATTGATGTATTAAAATTTAATAGTCATGTAGGTCCACTTCCAGCAATAAAATATGAAATACAGTCAAACCTGTCTACATGCAGTGACCGCCCAAGGGAAACACAAAAAAAGTTGTCTTTGTAGACGGGTTCCTTTAGTACATGTTTCAATGAGAAACCATTTTCAAGAGAAACAAAAAAATGTGCTTGTTGTAGACAGGTGGTCATATCAAAGTAGGTTTGACTGTACTAAAATGTGGACTTGTATGCACATGTAAGGAGGTCTAAAACCACAGAACATTTTCATAATGTATTCAAATTTATACAGGTTTACATGTACATATGTACATGAATTTGCATACATGTACATTAGTTGCTGCTACAGTCAGAACCTGCTTTAGTGACCACCTGTATAGAAAGACCACCTGTCTACAAATACCACATTTTTTGTTTCCCTTGAAAATGGTTTCTCATTGAAACATGTACTGACAAAACTGTACCTTACAGACCACCTGCCTACCAAGACCACTTTTCTTGTCTCTCTTGGATGGTCTTTATAGACAGGTTTCACTGTACTTGATACATGTAAGATGGACAAATACTATGGCTTACTCTACCTACATGTACATAGTATTAAACAGGTTTTAATATATGCAATTTGCATTTTGAAAACAGAAATTTTCTTACCATACCCATTTATAAATATAATAGCACTAATTTGATTAAGCCTGTATCATGAAGATGACCTGATGTGCAAGTCTGCCAGTCCCATTGTCATTGGGCAAATGTCTCATTCACACATCAAAATGAAAGAGCTAATTACTCAGAAAATGGAGACATCATTACATCGATTACCAATATCAGAGAGCCCAAGACCAAGCCTTAAAACTTCAGGTGAATGACCCCAAAAGTACACTGCAGAAGTCTTGCCCGAATGGACAGCAGATCCCATTTGGCATGGACAACTTGTTAAAGAGTGATTCATCAAAAAAGATCAATGGTACAAAAGTCATGCTCCATCCCACTTTCCCTCTCTGCCGAATCCATGCATTCTTTCTCCGTCTCTAGGTCTTTCCCTCTTACCGACAACTTTCTCTATCTTCCCGGGAGGTGTTTCACAAAGACTAAGATTGACTTTAAGTTGGACTTAACTATGGCAGGCCATTCATGTCACTGGTTGCTCTCACTATTATGATCTTTAGAAAATATGTTTCCCTTTCAAAAAGTTCAATAATGAACTACATGTATACAAAATGGTAAATTCTGTAGATTTGTGACCTTGATTTGTAAGTCCCTTGAGAGACCAATGCCAGTAAAATGGTGCGAGAAAACAGTGGCATGAATGGCCTGCCATAGTTAAGTCCAACTTAAAGTTAATCTTAGTCTTTGTGAAACACCCCCAGGACAGGCAAATAGGTGTGTCATGTCATGTCATAGTGTTAATCCTCTTGTTGCGCTGAAACCCTCTTTAGTCCTACGTTGACTCCAGTGCTTTAACCACTCTCTGCAAATGGATCTGCTTGATCTGTTACCGTCGGCTAACAATGGGGCGATTATTGATCAGACTGCCAACCCTCCTACGATGTAGACATGGGTCGATGCGGAGGAAGTATTTCTCTTTATATTCTTTAGAGACTCTTGGGGGATCTCATTTAACAGTACTTTTTTAGAAAGTAGAATTTAAATGTTTCTACCTTGTAATCAATAGGTTGCATATGTCCATCATCAGCCCATGACCCAATGTATACAAGCACTCTCTTGAACACCTCATATGCATAAAACATGCCTCAAAATCTACATGTATGATGAATTAATAAAGGAATCAAGTTCAGTCCTCTGAATAATTTTTCATATCCAATCAGTAATTCACAGTCCTTTTACTTTCACACTCTGCCCTAGTTTTTTTTAACAACTTCGGGAAAGGATAAAAAGTTACTGCCTCGATATATCACAACTGTTCAGAGAATTGTTTTAAAGATTTGATCAATTTCTTTAGGAAGTAGAATTCAGGTGTTTCAACCTTGACAACTTCCACTCTTCCAGAGATGTAGAAACCAATCAATGATTAATATCCATCATTGGCCCGTGAGGCCGTGACCATGTACACTGTAGCATCTATACCATAGTACCCGCTAAATGTATGCAAAGAGGATTCTATCTATAATAGAGATACCCTTATGCGGAATAAAAATAGTGGAATAAATAGATTAGAATAGTAACTAGGCCTTCTGGAGAAACACATGCACTGAAATACATTTTAATGAGTAAACAGATCTATAACTTACAATTCATTGAAATCGCACGCCCCCCCCCCCCCACCCCCTGAAGACGGATTATCATTTTGAGTTCATTCATACATTTAAGACATTGTAGTCAACAACACACTAGTCTGAAGCGCATCATAACACATCAAGATGACGCCAGAGTTAAAAAACATGAAATCCGTTGGAAAATGTCATTCAAAAATCACACAGCTGTCCCTGTGCTGGCATCCTCGAGAAAATGATTGAAATCTCACGTTTGATGTATCAGTCTAAGTTTTCAGACCCATTGCGAAAGTAGTGTTTAGAAGTACAGTGTACAGATACATACATGTAGCCTGAATGCTGCCCATATTGCAGTAATTAACTTCTCTCAGAGGATGAGAGGATTTAAAACACTGGTGAACTTTTGTGATTTTGAATGAACAAGATATCAACGACAGTACTACAAAAATTAACCGAGGCAGTTTCAGTAGCCTTGAGCGTCCCTGTGCGGACATTACACTGACGTATTACATAATGTGAAGACAATTTCTTATGGACATACATTAGGGTATTGAAGTTGATTTTTCGAAAATACATAATGTTGTTGCGTTTTGTCAAAAGTGAAATTACATACTGTATAGCCTAATTACAGTATTAGAAGGCATATCAAGTGCTCTACAGTTTGTATTTTCATTTGTGTGTCTTACTAGAATTTATCTTGGTCTTGGTACTTCTTGATTAGTTCCTATCTACGGTACAAATAAAACAGCGGTGGAATGGACCCGCTTTGGGATATTCCTCCTTTTCTTTTTGTATGGATACACTGTGTATGCCTACCATGTACATGTACAAGTATGAACAAAATACATGTGTAGGCATAATCTTCCTTGGTTTCTAAGAAATTAGAATGAACAAGAACACTACCCCCATACTGCAGAGGAGGAAAATGAATCCAAAGCCATACAGCAAAAAAGCCACAAAGTCTGGAAGTCGCACTAAATTTATAGCGAGCATCTGATTAAAATCCTATCTAATGAGGAACGATCCCGACAACTCTAAGACTCAGAAATCCCTCGGTGACGAGTTGTCGCCGCTTTGATGTCGCAACGATCAGGACAGATTTTTCGACAAAATATCACAGGCTCGCATGGCAGGCATTCATCAAGATAGTTGAGTTTTAAGGAGAGTAATGGCTGGATTAAATTCAATAATTCATCGCAGGATTTAGCAAGCTATAAGTTGAATAATCATTTCCAGAGTAGTGTTGCATGGCAGTTGGTTTATTTTATGCACCAACATCGTACTTTGGTGCGACTTCATGTATTCTTGTGTAGACTTGGCATTACATTGCCTTATATCATTGTGAGTATTCAAGTATTAGTCTTTGGGCAGGGCTAGACACCAACGGGCACTCGGGCGCAAAGTTCTGACCTCTAAATTTTGCCATTTTTACATAGTCATAGAGCGCGTTTATCTAGGCTTGCCACTAGATATGTACATATCGTACCCCACTATCAAACCCCACTATCATACCCCACTATACGATCGTGATTTGCGGGATGTCGCGTTTATCTACTCTTCACGATTCAAAATAAAGGCCTTGTGTCTGCCCAGCTGTTTTGACCCGGGAAGCAGACAGTTTCTCGGAGGTCAAATTCACACACATGCTTGTACACAACACCTGTGTGGTCCTATTTGTATGTGAGGTACATGTACAAAACAGCTTTGCGTTTATCGATCTCTCAGAAACGTGATTCTGGCTGTATGTCACATACAAAACGCACCTTTTTGCGTCTTTAGATATGCCCATATCTAAAGACGTTTGAAAAAGGCTTTGCGTTTATCTACTTCTAAATTTGCCTGAAAGACGTTTGAGAAACCTGATTCTAGCCAAAAATTTGCTAGATAAACGCAACCATAGATGTACATTTACTGTGCATGTAGGGCTTATATGTATGCATGCATATACATGTACATGTAGACTGCAAACAGATTTAGACCCCCTTCTCAAAGGCTAGTGCGGAGCCGTGCTGTAGGCTTGACCAAGCTTTCGGTTCCTAATTCCTATATTCAATAAATAAACGAATGTAAGTGAAAGGAACTCAATGAGAACTATGAACTATTGTAGGTAAGACACAAGACCAAAGGGATAAAATCCATAAAAATGTTAAATTCAAAGAAAAGAAATTATTTTGTCCAAAATGTACTTGTATAAATGGAATGTTTTGATGGGTTAATCCACCTGTCTTTATAAGTTTGTAACAAAGCCCTCGCACAGAAAAGTACTTAAATCAATCATTGTAGTTGTACCTGAATGCACTTTAGCCCTATGGATTGGAGATACAGTGTACAACTGTACATGAACAAAGAACAAACATATTTGCCCAACACTTAAAAAATAGAGAAATAAAAACAAACAAAACATACACATGCGAAAAAGGAAAGCAAGGCTAAGGAGCAGTATGAAAATATGTAGTCGGTGCTCTGAGACCTGCCAGATTTATCAAACTTTTCCCGGTGCTTGACATGTAGTTTCAATGATTCCATCCTCCCGAGAGTCTCTTTGAGTGCCTGAAAGCATTTTGCCTCGGGTTTCTATCGATACTTCTCAATTTCTCCTTAGAGAAATGGAAAAAGGAATGATCTCTCTATCTTGGACTCCCACGCTTCTTCTCAAAATTTCCTGAAGTGAGATTCTCCCCATTTTGTATATCCCCTCAGATCTCTACAGGGTTCTTGTTAATAGCCGGCAACCGGCTATTTTTTCCGGCTGTAACGGCAATCGTAGCCGGCTGTCGGCACCATAAAAAAAAAAAAAAAAAAAAAAAAAAAAAAAAAAAAAAAAAAAAAAAAAAAAAAAAAAAAAAAATCGTTTTTTTTTTTTTTTTTTTTTTTTTTATTGTTGACCGACTGTGAAAAAAACCCACGCGGGAAGGACTTTCATTTAAAAGAACATTTAGAAGAATGTGTAAGATCATTAATGTAAATTAAAAACAATAGAGGACCTAGGATAGAACCTTGTGGTACGCCGTGTGTAAAAGTTGGATGAATTATTATTATAAACTACATATTGAGATCTATTACAAAGATTACAACAATTTTCTTCACTGACAAGGTCCTGTAAACGTCAGTTAACCGTTTTTGCCCAGGACTACCTTGTATCATTATCATGTAATTCAAAATTGTAGATTCATCACAAATATGATTGATTTATCAGAAACTATAATGGAGCATTTTCATTTCATATTGTATATCATATGAAAAGTAAGTTATTCAGCCAAAATATTCATGATCTTTATCATTAAACTATGGCTCATACAGTGTGGTCATATCTTCAAAAATAAGGCTAAGATAGCACCAGAGAGCATCTAAAACCCTAAAGCTTCGAGGGCCCTTGGGCGGGCCCTGGACCCCGGCCGCAAGGGACTTCGCGCTTCGCGCTCGTGATGTGCGCTTCGCGCACATGGTGATGTGCGCTACGCGCACAGAGATTTTTCTTTTGCAATTTTAGTAGCCTCCTGTAAATCATAAATAGCCTGCTATCAGAAAAATTAACAAGAACCCTGCTCTACATCACTCTCTCTCTCTTCTATCCTCCCTTTTTACAAGGACAGCCTACCCCCCTCCCCAGTCTCTTTCTCCCTCCCCCTTTCTCTCCCCCACTCATTCACTCACTCTCTTTTCTCCCTCCCTCCTCCTTCACCTCTTCCAATATAGAGTACATTGCCAAGATGTACATTTCATATAGCAATTTGCCATGACAAATATAGGAGTGGAGGGAGTAATACCGGTAATTATCATCTTCACATGACACAAGTACAGTTGTAAATAAAAATAATAAAGATAAAGAATCACTAAAAAGAAAATCTGAGATATAAAATTAATTATAGAGCTCCCACAGAGACACTTTCATAGCAAAGTAGGCCAATATGTTACACTGCACAAGAAGAAAAACTGAAATGTAACCATGACCCCCCCCCCCCCTCCCCCTACCCCACTTTTCTCCCTTCCTCCTCTGCCCATCAAGTCACTGAACAGAAGGGATGAGACAGCTAGTAAGCCCATATATTAATTTATAACTGTGCACAGTACGCTTTGACAGCAGCCTGTTGCAAAGGCGTCAGTCATGCCCCGAGTTGAATGACCAGCTTAGCACTATAAATGGCACACACAAGCAAGCTTTCGGAAGCTTTTCCTTTTCAGCTTACAGGAAAAGCCAAGCAGAGGAAGAATGAAAAGAAAAAAGGAGTCATGATCTAATGGCAAACCCCCAAGTCTACTTACCAATTCAACCATTGTGTGAATGCGATATTGAGACACACTGAAGTGACTGAACCCTCAGAGGATTACAGAGTCTAATCCCCTTTTTTATCAATACCTTCACTTCCTCCATTTAAACACATCCCTTTCAAGATAAGCTCAAGTGCTTGCTTGCATAAAACTGCAATAACAAACAATCTAGAAGTTAATCTGAATTGTTAGTCAATATGTAGTTAATAGAGGACAATGTGATGAGGTGTTGGAATCACAAGTCGACTACTGGTCATGCAATAGACAGATTTGACTAACATATTCATTTTGTATGAATACTGGGAGGAAGGTTGTTCTTGAATCTTGACGACCCCAAAGCTTGCCTGACAAAGCGACAAGTACATACCTCCTGTACATAGAAGTCCATTTTTAAGTGGATAATCATCTTTGAATTACGGTAGTTTTAAATCACTGCAATGCCTTGCAAGACCCATCCATTTCTTACGATGAAGATTCTAACATATTTTTCTACGCAATACGTTACTCCAATTCCTAACAAAATGACAACAAATTATCAACAAGGACATTCTAATTTAGGTCTTGATGAAAAACAAAACCATTGCAACAGAGCATGAACTGTGACATCACAATGCATTTGGGCGAAAAGCCGCTTAAAATGCTGGCGCCTCTACAGTTATAGAACCACTTATTTTTCTGGGATATTAACAATTGAATGCCTTGCCTCACTAACTCACAATAGCAACACCTCCGCCACAATCCTATTTTTGATGGCAGACCTCGCGTTGAACTTGCTTTCTTGTGTATGTTTTCTAACCAGCCACTTTAGGTTCAAAATGAGTCTGAACTCTGTAACCTCTTGAAGTGTATTGTTTATTCGGGTTATGGTGGAAACGGAGATTACCTACGATTTAGGTATCTGTGTCAAATCCAATAACAATGAATAAGAATTACATTAAAGTCAAAGGTATATTACTGGGAACACAATAACACATTACTTGAGTTGAACCTCATTTACCCTCCACTCACCACCTCTAATTAACCCTAAATTTGAATGAAATTAAATTGTTTAATTATCCAAAAAATCTACATTCAAGAGGGAACAATATATAATCTACAAATAAGATATTTACCGGTATGCCAGAGGACACAGGAGGGGACTTACATGTACGTTATGTAAATTTTGTAAAGCAAAATATTCGTTTTTAAACTACTGTGTATGGATGAACAAGAATATTTCACTTTGTTGAGTGTCAAAAACTGCACCCAGCACATGGATCTTACAGAACCATTGATGCTAGACAAATTCTTAAGTACAATCAGATATATTTTTTCTAAATAAAAAGTTAAGAAACTATTTTATGTCCAGTCATCAGAACACTCAACATCTATCTTGATTGGAATGATACAAACTACTCCATTGCACCTGTACTGCTGCTGAGTGCTGGGGTATTCAAACTATTTTGGTTCTCAACTTGAAGTGACTAGATTTAGATTCTGGCAATTAAAATACCAGGCAACTTACTGCACATGTTAATTACCGGTAGTTGCTTGGCCTCCAAATTATTCACTAGCATGGAATTCCTGATCTACAAGTGGTACTAACTTTTAAAAATGTCTGCACAAACTTAAATTCCCACCTATGACATGCCAATCACACAAAAGCTGAATGTAGACAAAGTTTATAAGCTCCATTCAAATGTAAATTCTTTTCATAACCCCCAGTTTACTTAAATAATTATCTATAGCCACATTCCATCTTACATTCATTTGGTGTTGCTATGTCTGGCAAGTTCATCAGGAGAAAAGAGCATCTTTTGCTTACTGGAAATACGCATAAAATTAGTCTACATTGTACCACAATGTATTCAAATGTATATGTATACTTTATGCAGAGTTGCATACCCTTCATCAAATGCCTTGACAGCCAATGACAAGGTCTGCCAGAGGAATGCCTGATATGGCAACAGAACATCCAATTTTCAAAGCTTTCAAAAAAGAACAATAATCTGAAGCTGCCATGATCAATTAGTGGCCTAAAAAATGAAAAATGATTGTGAATGACTTTTGCAGGGAAAGTTTAAAGTAAAAAGCTGTCTACTTTTAAATGCATGTACTGTAACTACACTGTATAGGTCTAAATTCAAAAGTTAGACATACATGTACATGTATGTAAGACGAGTCAGTATTTGTTTTATATTTTGAGTAATTGGGCTCATACCTTCTGTATGATCAGCTTGTGGGGCCTCCTTTTACGGTTCATCACATCTGGAACTTGGCAGCATTCGTCCAGATGCATGCTGGGACGAGGCTGAAGTTGATGAAAGTCTGGAGGGAACGAACAGTGCATAGACGCCATGCTTGATGCTCAGCCGCGCGGCTCTTGTTGGAGGTCGAACTCGACGTCGACCAGGAATTACTTGGCTTCTGTACGTGTGGCGATGCTGAAATTGAGATGAAATGTTGAGGGACTGTTTAATTTAAATAAAACAAGGGTAGACAAAGCTAGACTGTTATATTTTATAGCAAAATGGTTCAAAAAAACAAAAACACAAGAGAATGAATTTGGAACAGAGGGCGATACTTGCAGTTGTAGCTAATACATGTACCAACATTGATGAGAAGTCTGGAAACTATGTAGGCCTACTAATGTACTTTTATTTATATCTGTCTAGAACAATCAACCTTTTGATATGTTTGAAATATTTATCCACAATTATATTCATTATTTTGACAGGTTTGAAGAAAATGACAAAGATTGAAAGACAGTGGGGTTGAAAATAAGAAACAAACAGGTGGCCGAGTATGAGATTCAAAATGCTGAAGGGAAGAAAATAAACCCATTATCTGCCTAATCTTTCCACTCAAAGAAACTCAAAGATAACTAAACTAAGATAAGATGATGTGTCAAACTCGAGAAAAACTCTGCCATCTCTTTACCTCGCTTCGACTACGTTTATTACGTACATGAATTCCCAGCACAGATCTAAACTGAAGTAATATTATCTTCGCACCATGCACCACTTCAGTTTTAACCACACACAATTCAAAAGATATATGTCACGAACCTTCTTGAAGATGTCTATTTAAAAATAAAATCAACCCAACTTCATTATTGAAAAACATCATGACATGTGAAAGCGACATTACTGAACTGTTGACAACTTACAGGCTAACGCGAAGAAGCACCTCAAAATGTCGACGTTGAATTAAAAAGACGTACAAATATTATTTATATCCTAGGAAAACTCCAGTCTACGAATACGAAGAGTGAAGACGGTCGCTGGCATACACGTACAGAAAGTCAACTTGCTGGAGACCACGGCTCTCCAAGTGTGTTTCAATCCAGCGCAACAAGTTGAAGATGGGCTCTAGATGAGCGAGCTTGTTGCATGATATAAGTCAAATAAGAGCCGCAAAAGAAGAATCCACAGATAATTTCATGTGGTCTCCGGAAGCATGTGGACAGAGCATCAATCACCACCAACTAAGATCAAATTGTGGCTCACCTGGGCTTTTTATACGGGAGAAGCGATGGCCCTGCTACGCTTCGTTTACCTTCGGAAGTTCTATTGAAAATCCAGCATGTATGGGCAGCTAGCTGTAAACAAGTAACTTCAGCGGCAGAAAAGTTGAGCTGTATCGTGTGTACTGTGTGCATGATGGTGGTTCGCACGCAGTTCATTCATTCATTAGAATTTCTCTCGAAAGGGGTCCCCTTTCCGGCGCGCCCATTGGACGACACGTAATGAATACGCCGACGTCACAATTACACGAGAATACGTCCAATCAGCGGTCAGTGCATAATTGATTGCATTAATTAGTTCCCCGGAATGCAATACATTGATACTTTTAGAAGTTCGCAGTAAGACATGCAACTTGTCCCATCCCACTATGTATAATCATTTAGTGAAACAAAACATATTCAAAATTAACAAAAAGGATTTTACACGTGTAAAGTGGAATTGCATATTTTCCATTGTAAAGCCTTTCGGAACAAAATGTTCTCAGTTGTAGTTTGGGGTCATATTTTGTTTGATATGTTATCAGTAAGAAGAAGAAGAAGAAGAAGATAAAGATATATAACGACAAGAGGATCAATTAAGATAACGATAATAATGATAATAATAATTAAAGCAATAATGATAATACTACTAATAATAGTAAATTAGTAATAACAATAATAACACCCAAAAAATACATTTATCGTAATATAATACCAACAATAATAAAAAGAAATGATTATGATAATCAAAAGAAAAGAACAGAGAGAAGGAAAAGGAGAATAATGAGAAGAAGAAGAGGAAGAAGGAGAATGAGGAGAAAAAGAACAACACCACCAACAACAAAAACACAACATGAACGAGAAAAAGTAGAAGAACTACTACAGTGTATTGAGATTAAAAAGAAAAATTGTATCGGGAAACTTGTTCCTTGATGTCTCACACAACTTATACATGTTGATAAAATACACTACATGGTTTCCCTCTCTCTTCTTTTGTCCTGTGGCATCTGATCTACATCTTCACCTTCGAGATTTTCATCAGTTTCCATGACAACGATGACGTTGCGACATCCAAATCCTATCGGGGAAGCAGTCCGAAACATAAACCGTAGTCTTAACGTCAAGCCCGAGTTGATTCAACCACCTGATTCGTGTTCCTGTGTTATTTTAGCATGCCCTTGCCTTGGAATTTGCATTGTGAATTGTCAATTTATATAATTCTCCATGCTACATTATACTGCTATTTTTAGATTACTTAACTATCATTCTTTGCCTGAGACTAGACATATAATATGTTCTTCTTCTTCTCCAATCAGTGCAGTAGCTATACGCTTTCAAGAAAATTAAATGAATTAAACACAAAATATTTGCAATGTAATTTTCATAAGATCATTAAAGATATCAATTAATGTAGATACATGAAAAGCGTATTGTACGAGATGCAAAACAAATATTAAATGATTACAAGATGGTATTTTATGAGCACGCATAATGGACGCCACATTACAAACAGACCGTTCTAGTAATGTAATACAATTTAATGCGTACATCTTTTGTTAAATGCCATGTTAAAATTATGTTATTCACCTGTTACGAATAATTGTATTTCGATAGTAGGAATGGAATTGCATGTTAATTAATTGTTGCTAGGTAGGACAAACATTATGGCTTGTCCAACCTAGCAACACGAATGTTATTTGAAAAAGTTTGTAACGCGGCACATAACAAATATTGTGCATTTTTTTAGTATGTTACGAACATATAGGAATACATTAAAACACGTCTTAGCGGTCAATGGAGTGCACGCCCGATAAAACAAACACTATTACATGCAAGAAGGCTTCAGACAATAAAAATACTATAATACGGAATGGCCCCGTTTCGTCATCCATATTTAGGAGTGCATGTATGACACGAAATATTTAGAATAATTTTTCACTCAGTGATTAAATGACCCATTTTCTAATGTTTTTCCATTCATGCATTTTGTTTTCTTCTTCACCAGAACCCCTATTTAATATCTAATTCTACTGCTATACATAATGGGATCTCTATATGTATAATCCACTTTGCATACATTATGTGATGCTATGCCAGGCATGGCGAGGACACGCCTTCGAGTTTTCAAGAGTTCAAGAAGTGTGCCTGAATTTATTATTATACAGTCTGTCCGAAGGAAGGTTATGATCAGAAAACAGTATGGCTCGTCTGATATTAATAAATCGGTTTACTAACATATTTAAATGTATGGATGTTTCTTTTCTGGGGTCCTAGTGACGAGTTATCCATTAACCTATTAATAGGGCCTTTTAGATTTGCACGAAGACAATGTGGATTGCTACGATCAACGTCCTTTTAATGCACTGCCTTGAATGGACGTCACACGTATCAGTCCACGCAAATATAAAAGTCCCTATTAATGTTAAAACTACGACAATTGGTATCCAGTCTGCATATATTATTTGTTGGTATGTTGAGCAAGCCTCGGGCAAGCATTCATGTTTTCGAGAACAACTTTTATGCATACAATTTGAATATGTTAGTCACCGGTCTATTAACAAATATACCTGCACAAAATTTGAACGCCTTACGAAAAAGGCCAAAACAAGTTTTCCTGTCTGCACATTATTTATTCTCCTCGGCCCCTTCCAATATATACTGTAAACAAGAATGAATAATGAAAAGATTTAACCTATTCATTATGTTGGAATAAATTTGTATACTTTATTAGTATCATTGTACTATTTAGTTGTACTATTTTGATAAAGGATGTACATAACAGTAAAGCGTATTATGCAATTGAAAATAATATTGATTATCTAATTTACATTCAACAGTCATCTGCTACTACAGTACTCTACTACATGTATAACCATTGTTAATCTAAATGATTGCATTCCACTTTTTTATGTCATTTAACTTTCCTATTTCTACGTGATCTGTTTCGATATTTTCCCATTTTCACCTGTAACGAATACTTGATACTTGATGAGGTAATCCCTGAAGCAGCTTTTCCAACCTATACTGGGATGGGATGTGTTGTGACAGCATAAGTGTATTTAGATAGTCAGAATGTGAATTGCATACTTAAATTGTTGCTAGATAGGACAATCATTATGGCTTGTCCTCCCTAACTACACATAATGTATGTAATTCCCATTCCGACTATACAATTATTCGTAACATGCAGGTGAATGTAATAATCTGTAACGAGGCATTTAAGAAGATTTGTTCACTACTGTAGTACCAGTGGTCCACATTTATATCAAACTTCTAAATCTCTAGACAATTTGGTTTAGAGTAGCCATTTTAGGGCACGTATCAGTGGCGGATCTAGGGGGTGGGGGGGGGGGGAGCACAGGTGGCACGTGTCCCCCGCCCCCAAAAAATATATGTTAAAATCAGCCCTAAATTCGCCCAAAATGTACTGAAAAACAGGGACGTGCCCCCCCCCCCCCCCCCCCGGCCATAACAAAATTATTATATGACGAAGTGTTGCAGCGGCACACGAAACGCCGTGATCTTTAGATCCCTTGTTGACCATATATTACGAGGCAAACGAATATCACTAGCGATATTATTTTCGATACTACATTCGTAATGAGTAATAAATTTAGCATTATTGATCCACCTTTTATTCACGAGTTATTGCTCCATGTCAGGCAGACCTCAGAAATATTTCAATATGTCACTTTCGTATTTTTTTCAAATATAAACACGTTTGTATCTAGTGACATATTTGTATGCCAACATTAGAATATACATTGCATGCATTACACGTTGCTATATCGGGTAGACATTCTCCAAACATCGACCAAGTAGCATTTGATGTATTCTTTTGTATTGTATTTATTAAACCTCATTGAATATCATCAATATTCTGTTTATAAACATATAAATCAATTTACAGTGTAATGTAACAATTGTGATGTACGCAGTCTGCACTCTGATTTTTGAAACACAAAAACTTTATGCAACAGGTTGTTTCTATGCATTTTACAAAGAGGTATGCATAACATTTGAACGCAGTGCGAAAAAGGCCTGCGTAGAGAGCAAATTTTAGGAAGTATGCATAATATTTGAATACATTAGTTGACCTGTCTAATAATACACGAACGGTTAAAGATATGAGGAGTGACCTATTTCCGTTCAAGCCGACTCAGCTGTAGTTCTTGTTTTGTTTTTAATTGATTTTATTTTATTTTATTTTATTCACCAATATAAAAACATAACAATATGCATATATATATATATTATGTGTGTTCTCTGCTGTCATATGTTTGCGGCCACATGATACAACCAGTGGCCAAGGTATTAGACAATGTTTTTTCAAACTCTTTTGTATAAGACGAGAACTAAGAAACATACTTCATGAATCATTGTGACGTCACGGTCCCGCCATTCTAATCACACGTTCATTAGATAGTCTGCGAGAAATCTTTTCCTATTGAAAACAAATCAATAGCCGATCCCTTGTATAGGTGTAGGGCCTATTGTACCTACGCTTTATTTAGCGTCTTTATTATTTAAGTAGTAACCCTTAAACGGTTTAAATCAGTGCTTTGTTCGGAGTTGGAGAGGACTAAATGGAGTTTCCGTTGGTTAATGATCTGTCTTTTGTGAGAACGGCACGCGACCAGTTTCACGAAGTTCACCAGACTCCTAATACATTGCAATACCGGTTAATTAGTTATATCATTACAAATTTTTATTTTCAGTTTTCTTTATGGATAACTGATTTTCTTATAAAACTGAAGGTATGGCGTATATATTCAATACTGAATGAACGCCATTAAACTAGTACCAACAACAACAACAACAACTAGTTTCAGGCACATACTAACCCGTGTCAGACGCTGTGCGTAACAGTGAATGCAATGTGAGACCAGGCTGTCAGCATCCTACATAGGCTCTGTACTGTAGCTTCTCCTGAGACTGCATGTCAGAGCTGGCTATGCTCAATGCTTTAGGAATAGTGATAAAGTAAAATGTCAGGCTCTGCCAGCAGACTAGCAAGCGACATCATCAAAACATAGACGAAGAAGGTCGTGAAAAGGGGTCGCACACTATGAATATGACGGACAAAGAAAGCGGGAAAAATATACAGTTCCTCAGGTAGACAAAGGAACATCCCTTCACTGCTATTATGTAAAAATGTGTAGAACAGGTGTCACATGCATATTCACCTTTTTACATAATAGCAAGGAAGGGATGTTCCTTTGTCTACCTGAGGAACTGTATATTTTTTCCGCTTTCTTTGTCCGTCATGTTCATAGTGGCAACATCTTTTTAGGTGGTTCGACACTTAACCCGTGTCAATAGACCAGGACACTGTCTTATAAAGAGTTACGATATATCCGAATCCATCGCTAGTCTCTTATATGCATAATTGCGATTAATCGCAACTATATGAGTCGGGACCCAGGGCCCATATACACAAAACCTTCCTCGGCCTAGTTATCACCTTTGTTCTATATCCTATTTAATAATAATAATAATAATCCATTGTTAAGAATGTCCATATGCGCTTAGAAAGAAAATAGGGTATTTTTTCCTTTTACTTGTTTACAACAATAATATTGAAATACTTCTGTTTTCAGGATGGACTTAAACTTATCTATTGTGAGTCTGGGAGGCTACACAAAACGGGGGCAAATGAATATTCACCATATGTGTTTGTCAAAATAGGAGGGAAAAACAATAGCAATCCCCTAGTTGATAAGCATAGTAGCGTCCACATGCTTAAGCAGTCACGCAAAACAAACACTGTCAAATTATTGTTCAATAAAACCTGAGAATGAATACTATTATCTAATTCTATTAGAAATAAATCATTGTCAAAATAATTCCATAAATTGGGGTTTAAAACAAAATATTCCAACTATATGAACGACAGTGTATACCTTTAATGGAATTCAATTTTGCATATATACATATTAGTCGTTGTTATGTCGGGAAATCATCTGGCAAGTTCCTTCTTTCAGTCGTTGAAAGAAAAGTTTGTTCAAAAGATATTCACCAAACAAGTACACATGTCTATTTCTATCACTAACTCGGGTTCAGCGCTATATCTATATTCATAACCCTACACAAAACAAAAATGTATTTAAACAAAATTAAAAAAAATCAAAATTTCGGATCGTCTCTACCAGAGTTCTGGTTGGAGCTCGCGAAATACACAAAAATACAAGAAATAATGAAGCTCCGTTTAACAATTTCTTGCAATGTCTCTTGTTTTTTAAAGAACCTTTTCTTCGTGTACGGAGGATCAATATTTCTTGTATTTTTGTATTATATATCAAGCTGATATAAACGTCGTATAGTTCTCGTAATAATAATAATAATAATAACAATATTTATAAAGCGCAACATAATCTCTAGAGATGCTAAAGGCGCATACAAATAATTTAAATTAATATTCAACATACTTAAAGGTACTATGTCCCTTTTGCAGCCAACCTCAAATTCTGTAGAACTTTGCAGGAATTATGAATATGTCATGTATGTCCTATCTGTGAAATTTAAACATTAGCAGTGTCCTCATATTCAAATTATGCAAGGAAACCTGTTTACTTGCTAGACTTCACTGTCAGACACTATTGAGTGACTGACTGGCTTTTTTTCTTCTTTGGTAATAACATACATGAAAAGAGTTGTAAAGGGTACATGAGCATTTGTCTACATCAATAACCCACTTCTTGTGATGGCCAAGATTAAACCGATTGAATCTTTGCGCAGCATAAAACGTATGACCATTCGGTACAATATTGTCTGAAAATCAAGACTATTACTTTTGGGCTCTATAGCCCTAAAGTCGATTTGACAACTAATAGTCGTTATTTTCCCACTTGAAGACATTTTCAAGCCCCACCTTTTTTAGGGAAGTTCTAAATTAGTATTATCTTTCAAATGCAGTTGGAATTTAACTTTTTCATTTTTATGGCCTGCAAATGGGACATAGTACCTTTAAGATTAAAGAAATATTAAATATCATGATTATCTTATTCGTATTAAGTGTGAATTCTATACAATGTAAAAAAATGTATCAGTGTCATATTAAAGCACATGAATCTGTTTGTTTAAAATTAT
The DNA here is from genome assembly GCA_035222895.1 of Strongylocentrotus droebachiensis. NCBI lineage: Eukaryota > Metazoa > Echinodermata > Echinoidea > Camarodonta > Strongylocentrotidae > Strongylocentrotus > Strongylocentrotus droebachiensis. Next base: position 35,346 of record JAVYIG010010864.1, on the reverse strand, counting down.
GAAGAAAAAAAATATGTATAGTAAGCATACATAGCCAGCACTAGAATGCATATGCAAGCAATGTACAGCCTAGTTATACGAACATAATTACTTGAGTTGTAGGCTAAGGTGACGTTGGGCAACTCGTCAAAACAGGAAATTTAGGAAATTGGAAACAGAAAAACGGGGGAATCCCATTGAAGAATTCTCTTCATCTTCGGAAGTTACTCCGCGGGTTTACCTCCCAGCGAAACAAAAATGACGTGTACAAAAAACAATAACAATGTCTGAATGCACACCGTCTTATGCAATATCTAGTCTGAAAATGATCTACAAGTATATTTGCTAAAAATATTGTTATGCATACTAACTTTCGTTTGCCAGATTTTAACATTTCGCAGGTTTGTGTTGTTTATGAGTTTATCAGGCGAATCATTTTGTAACAGAAGAGGCTTTTGTTTAATATTTTCTCTCTTCGGGCAGCATTTTTTTTAACCAAGAAGAACAAATTAAAACAATATATTTATACATAGAGAAGAGCTATAGCTACAGCTGTGGTAATGATATCCAAACCTCGTCTTTGTTTGGAAGCACATAGGGACGTTATATCATAATATCATATGCGATATACATGAACTGCTTATCATGATTGTTATTATTATTATTATTATTATTATTACTATTATTATTATTATTATTATTACTATTATTATTATTATTATTATCATAAGATAATAAAAACACAACAAATGACATATTCTCACTTATTTTCTACTCGGTCACTGTCAGGTTTCGCGTAGCAACTCCCAGTGATGTAAATTACAATATTACCAATCGTTTTTCGGCCAATTTTTTATAAAATGTTGATTTACTACGGCGAGTAATTTTGGCAAGGAAATCCCCTGATCTCCCTGCTACAACGCAGACTGGGATTCGGCCTGATAAAGTAAAAGAAAATAAATTAAAGGAATAAATTGTGTCGAAAAAAGAAAGAAAAGAAAAGAATATTTCTTTTGTTGCCAAAGTCGTGCCGCAGCAGTATACCTCGCGCAGAGAGAATCGGGTACTGCCTTTCCAAGATGGCGGCGCCTCAATCATGCCGTTTGTGCAAAAAGTAGCAATTAGAAAAATTGCTAGACATTCTTGAAAATTATGTTTGCGAATTTCAATTCTATCTTAGCCGTCTAAGAAGAATTATATCTCAACCTTAACATTTCTTAATTTCTGATTGCAGAAACCTTAAGGGTTGTTTGTTCCCTAATTATCACCATAATCCCATGATATTCATAATACGGCTTTCGGTAATATACTAATCAGTCAGACGAAAGTAGTAGAGTGGGCGGAGTGGGCACACTAATGAAAAAGAGCACACGTATAGTGAGGATATTTTGTATAAAAAGATTGAGTTCTGGCATAGATAGAACTTTCTCATCAACTTAAGGTCAGTAAGATATACTATCGTAGAAGAAATTTCCCCTGAAAATGATTGTCTTCAGAAGTCCCCGTATTCGAAATATGACAATAAAAAAGTGAAAGTTTGACCAAGCTTCTAACTAGATTAAAAACCTTTACGGCGTCTTTTGGAGGAATCCTACCAAGTATATATCATGAAACAAGACTAATATAGTAGTAATGGCACGAGAAAAGAGAAACTAACTCGAAGCAGAGCTTGTTGAAGTACTTGTTCCTCAGAGGCTGGTTTATACATAGAAAATCAATAAGTTAAAAAATATGTAAGTCCAACTTAGAGTTAAGTTCGACTTAGGATCTTTGTGAAACCAACTCTTCACCAATTAACCTGAATCCAAAGACTTATGTTCCTTACTGACCCAAATACTTAAACCAAACGCTATCCTAATCCTAGCTCTAACCATTTACCTAATCATAACCGTTAACCTAACAAAAAGATGTGGTATTGCCATGTTGCGACCGACCCCAAAATCTTCGGTCGGCTTTTTTTTTTTTTTTTTTTTTTTTTTAACCGTTTTTTTTTGAGAAAAAAAATATTAGAGCATTCAAAACTTTAAAAAAAATTGCCCAAAGAGGGAGGGGAAAAAAAAGAGTTTTATTTCCGACCGACCGACCCATGTTATGGCACCTAAAGGGCGATAAAACATTTTTGTTAGGCCTAACTGTAAACCTAATCCTAACCCTAACCGTAAATCTAAAGCTAATCCTAACCCTAACATTAACCCCAACCCTAACCCTAAACTGTATTCTAATAAACCAAGCCTCATCCTAACGCCCTGCGTCGATACACTCTAAAAACTAAAATGTTAAATCTCAATTTAAAAGGGCCGAGGAGTGACCACTCTTTCAAAATGTCAGATTGTAACTTTTAACCTGCTAGATTCAACCTTTATAGTGTTGGATCCAGCATGTTCAAAGTGTTATTCTACCATTTTAAAAGAGTGGTCACTCCTCGGCCCTTTTAAATGGTGATTTAACATTTCAGTTTTTAGAGTGTAGTCGACCTTATTGGCGGAGGTATTCTTCAGATATGCCCCACATGCATTCTTTTAATGCACACTTAACTAAAGTCACTTTTTGATTTTTTAAATGATTGAATATGGACATACGCCCTTCTACCATTCTTCAAGGGGAAAGGCTTTGGCTCTGCTACTCTGCGGAGAGGCGCCCGAGAGCTCAGCGATACTAGGCGGCTCGTAAGCCCCTATGATCTGCGTTGAGACCCGGAGGCCAAGTTTAAAAAGTCAACAACTTCTACTAGTTCACTATAAATCGGATTTACGTCTTTCCAGTCGATACCCGATTTTCTGGAACAAACCCGGAGAAGCTTGTAACCGGATAAATTAAAAAGTATAATTAAAAACCGAGTTTCCACATTCTCGCAGTCATGTAGGCCATACAGTTTTTGAGCGTCATGTAACGCCTGGCTGGAATGTGAGTGGAGAGTGGAGATTGTGCACACATTGTGTGCAGGCAAGCACTGAATCCAATGACCGGGGTAATATTATATTTGTAAAGCGCTTAGAGACATTTGTATTAAGCGCTATATACAAATTAAATGTTATTATTATACAATAGTCGAGAACAAAAAACTTATCAATTGAGGTCTTCCATCAATGAAAGCGAAAAGTGGCCGCTATAGACAGATGGCTGTTCTAGGCAGGCTCTACAAAATACATGGCCACTATAGACAGGTGTCCTTTTAGAGAGGTGGCTTCTAAGACGGGCTTGATTGTATTTGTGAATGGGTGGAATTCCAGGATTAAGCATGGGCAGATGGTGGGAATACAAATTTGGTATTTTTTTCTTCCCGAATTTGGGATCACGCCGATCGGTCCTCATACGGTTAAAAAAAGGGAAAAGCAAAAATTAGAGTACGATTAAGAACACAGACACACATGCACCCAAAACCGAAAAGCAAACAAAAATACGCGAATGATGATAATAAGTGGAAATTTGGGAAAATAAACAGGTCGAAATATAAAAATCTATTTAAAAAAAAAACAGAAACAAAAGGTGAAAAGTAGAAAGAGAAGAGCGGGAGGAAGAAGTGAACAGAAAGAATTAGTGAAGAAGAGGATTTAAAAAGAAATGAACGTAATTCTTGTAGGAAACTTGAAAAAAGAAAAAATTCGAAATTGAAATTGGACACAAAATCTTATTTCTAGGGCAAACTTCTGAAATTTTAGAGACTCGCCTGCAACGCTCTTGCCGCCGAGCGTGTGTGCTAAGCTGGTGATCAATATCTCGCGCTTACACATGGAATCTTTCATCGCCTCTCGCGTTAAACACCACGACAAGCCCCGGACTTAATACCAGTCTTATTCATAGCGATTTCGTTCGCTGAATGACGATCGGGTGTGACCCTTTTTACACCTGAAATGAACCGGTTTGGGAAATTTTAAGAAGGAGTAGAAGGAAATGAAAAAGAAGAAGAACGATAAGAAAGGAGAAGAGAGAGAGAGAGAGAGAGAGTAAAAAACAACAACGTACTATCACATAAACGGATATGTGATTTGAAGAAGAAGAAGAAGGAGAAGGAGAAGAAGAACGAGAAGAAGAAGAAGTCGGAGAAGAGGAAGGAGAAGAAAAAGAAAAAGAAGAAGAAGAAGGAGAACGAGGAAGAGAAAAACAAACGAAACATGTCAGGAGAATATTATGCTCATATCAGTAGCGTATGTGGGAGTGTATGCCCCTCCTATGTATTTGCCCAGATGATTTAGAATTGTAAAGGCACATTATGGCACTGAAAATGTAATAAGCATTCACATTCTTTTGAGTTTGTGGGTGTAAGGGGGGGGGGGGGGGGAGCTAGGCGATTTGTCATACCTTTGCACCCTAATCAAATAATATTGGCTCTGCTAGTACATATACATACACTTCAATTACTCAGGAAAGTGAACTTGATTTGATTCTGCTGCAAGGTGTGAACGGGGTAGTTATATTCCACTGCCCTCCAATTTTTATGATTTCGCAGGTGTTTCGTATTATGCGAGGGATTATGAGTAAAGCTGTATTTGTAGCAAACATCTTTCCCATATTTTTAAAACCCTTTTTAAAAACACCATTAAAGACAGCAAAGTTAGCAGGTCCAATATTCTTTGTATATTTTATTATGTATTCAGTACAGTATCAACAGCAATGCACCCCCTTTCGTAGAATGACTGACGCCTCCTTCACAGGGGGAGAGAGAGAGAGATAGAGAGAGAGAGAGAGAGAGAGAGAGAGAAAGAGAGAGAGAGAGAGAGAGAGAGGGGGGGGGGAGGGGGGGGGGGGGGGAGGGGCAGCAAGAAAAGAGAGACGAGAGTAAATTTTTTTTTTTTAAGCAGCAAAAAAAGAGCGAAGAAGCGCGATTACCATACGCGACTTGTAAAAAATATTGTATAATTATTACAATTAATAAACATCAGATCAGAATAAAATCAATCAAGACAAATGTTAAAGCATATCATTACTAGTTTACAGGAGGGATTAGACCGCCCTGCAGGTGGTTATCTCATCAACTCAGCCCCCAGTTAACATAAGAAAAAAAAGGATCATGGGGGACCAATGGTCACCGATTAGGCATTGTTTGTTATATAGAGGGAGCAAGTAAGTAGTGCCTTTAAAGGAAAAGAGGAACTGAAAGAAAAGGGAAAGGGAAGATGCAAGGGGAGGAAGGAAAAGAGCAAGGGGTAGCTCATGGGAAATTAAAAGCTGAACAATATGTCGTTGTTACATTTTGATCGAGATTGTTTTAATCCCATTTGTCTGTCATCAAGTGCATTTGACGTTAAATTCACAAACAGAAATGATTTCAATTACAACTAGACTGAGTATCGCGCAAAGAAATGAGATGGAAAAGTAATTATTTCTCTTGGTGATTAATTGTTCTAATTGCAAAAACTTATTTTTGATCATTATCACCTCATATGTTTAACTTGCGGCGCATGGTGATAGAGTCCCGTCCGAATATATACCATGTTCAAGTTTTTCCGAATTGGTTCTTTCTTGATACAAATTTTATGACTGATTAATCGACCGCATTTCATATTGGAAAATAAAGGTTAAATCCAGGAAATATACTCGACTGGAACAAACTGAATCATATAGATCAATTACCAGTTGAATGAAAAAAATAATGCATCAGTTCTTAGTGGTTTCATTTTGAGAAAGAATAAACATACCTAGATCTAAAGGTATTTGTTTAGATTTTAGTTGTTGTATCCAAAACCTCACAAGAATTATGGCAAAGGGAGTCGATAAAAGCAGGGTTCATGGCGGTGGTGAGGCATTTCCCATTCAAATGTGTTGTCGGCTAAGTAAATTTTGATAATTCATATACATTTTTTTTGTTTCATTTCATTTTTATATATATTTATTTTTACACATTCCAGTATAATTCCATAAAGAATATGCAAAATACAAAACAATGTAAATTTCATGAAATGCAAAGGAACACAAATCAACAGAACACATACCACCACGCCGCCCCCTCCAAGTAATTGACATAGGGAGGGAAATACTATTTTGTCATGGTGTACTGGCATGTGAATGGTAGAAAATCACAAACAAAAGTAGTCAGGGTTCAACTCAAGAGTATTTATAATATCACATTGTAAACAAAATTGCATGTTTAGCAAAAGGTATTTTTACAATTTCCTATTTTTTTAAAACTTCGGAGTGATGCAGAGATTTGAATGTCATCGGTTAATCCATTCCAGAGGACTTAGGCCCCGGTACCTCACATTTTTTTGGTCCTAGGGCAGTTTTATAGAATACAGATTTTCCTTTGGCAAGAAATTAATCTTTGTTTGCCACTCACCGCCTGGACGATGTAAATGGGAACCCGGTAGGAGGAGTTTTTAATGTTCTCTCATTTTTTTTTAAATAATGTTTTTTGATAACCTTTTGTGACAGCCTGCAATTCTATGGTGCCTAAAGTCCGTCTGTACTAGTCTGGCCAGGGGGATTAGACCTCCCTGCAAGGTCACTGACAGGTAGTTATCTTATCAAATCAGCTCTCAATTAACATACGAAAAAGAGGATCATGGGGGACCAACAGGCACCGTTAGGCATTGTTTGCTATAAAGTAGTGCAGTGGGGCTTAAAGCTATGAATTAGCATTCACAACTATAACAATGTTGCTACCATATTTTTAGTAGTACTACCGAGTTTCTAAATTTTGAGATGTATAACTGTATCTAATAAAACTAAACAAAACAAAAACGAAAATAAGAGCAATGTATAGATAAAAGATCTATACCGGAACTATTTAATTCCAGCGCACAAAAAATGATCAACCTGCTGTTATCAAATCTGTTCGTTCTTCTTCGATGTGTTGTCGTAATGCTCAATTAGGAATTATGTTTCATTGCAGCTGCGCCTTACTGGTGAATGACTGATAAAAAACATCTACAAGAGGAAACAATCTATAAGCGGGGATTAAACCGGGTGCCTAAAATGCTTGCGATTAAAGAAAATGGGATTAATACTGGCACATGTTGGTGCGTAAAAGAGAGACAGAAACGCTTATTTGTTAAGGCGGCACGCGTTACTAATTTTATTTCACGATCCCTACGGTATGTTGTCAGTGTAAGGAACAGCCATGATGCGTTCACTTACTTCAATACAATTTTCCTTCAATTTAAAAAAAAAATCTAAATCAGCAAGAAGTACGTTGCTAAAACTTACACAAATAATAATATTTTACGACAACAGTTATCAAATATGTTACTGTTGCGCGGTCAGTTTCCTACTCTAAACACATTCTTATGTTCAATATTGGACTCGACAGTACACCTAACCCTACACAATACCCTAAATCTAACCCGAAACCTAGTCATTTAATAATTGCAACCCTAACCCTAGCCAAATTATTCAACCACGAACCATAACCTTAACCATAATCCTAATTGGAAACCAAACCCAATAACCTCCGGTGACTATGAAACTCCTCTTTCCCAGTTACTGGAATTTGTATGTTCTTTTTTCAAAATGTTAATCGCGAAACATGTTAATGAATACTTATTGATTCTTCCTTGAATCACATTGAGTGTCTTTTTTTCTTCTTCAGGATTACCCACTGCCTTTAATATTTCATACAAAGACGCTCATATTGTGTTTTAAATTTCTACCGAAATCTAATTAAGTTCACAATTATGTTGGAACTTTATCACCACTGAATTCATGCACATTCAATACTTATACCTAAATCGATCTCATTGTCATTGTAATACAAAAATAAATCACCATTCGTTTTTTATGACTGCGAAGATTTTATAAACCAATAACCCATATCGAATCAAAACAGATTTAAAAGGGTGAATCGACCTGAGGAAAAGTATAGGTATGTTGTTTCTGTTCTAGAAACCATCTTCCTACGAGAAATAATGTACAATTCTGAATTAAGCAACCATAGGTTCTCTCGAAATTCTATTCCATCTTTGTCAGAGCGTAAGAAGCTTTTATAGGTGAAGCCTGTTTCGAACCATATGAAATGAATTTAAAAAAATTCTAGTCGGCGCATGAAACATAAAACAAACAAATCAACAAAAACACTATTATTCTCCACTCCCAAGACAAGAAAGTAAAACATAAAAACAAGTAGAAAAGTTACAAAGTAACAGAAAAGCAAGTAAATAAGCAAAGAATACAAAGAAAAAAAGGAAAAACATTAAAAGAAAATCAGCCTCTACATCAAAGTTTTTTTCGTTTAATTTTCACCTAGGCCTATAATCACAGAGGTGACGAAAGAAGAATGACATCTCATAAGTCAACTCCAATCTGGATCTCGCTAAGAACGAGAGAAACCCAATTACAATGGCGTGTGCCAAGCGTTTGCCCTACGCGTGCGTGTGTAGATCAGATAAAGGCATTGTCCCCATAAATGCCAAAATACTGCATTTCAAAGCGTGAAGCGCGCTTTCCGTTTCCTTGGCGGTGCGAAGGGTAGACGCACGAACACATGCTGCGCTTAATTTTGGTTGCGTTTTCTACCTTTGAAATTAGACGTTCTATTTTTGTAACAGTGCAAACGCCTCTTTCGGCCGAGGTCAATTTCAGGTGTCTTTAACCACCCACTTCCGACTTTTGTGCGTTGTTTTGTTCTTGAAATTTGGGTTAAGTTTCATCTTAACTTTGCATTTCTTTAGTCAAGCTCTAGGAGAAGCATAAGTCTGCAATCTTAGATGTTCAGACACTGGTCCAATTAGAGGCGGCTAATTACCTCATTTGGATAATATTCTTTTTGAGATTTACCGCATTTTTTAGAGTATTTCAGAGTCTTCTTTCCAACTGTCCTCCCCTACTTTTTTTTCTTTACCCCGCTTCTTTTTCATCCTTGACATTGTTTTCTTGTTTATATGTTTCGAAGTGTGGTCGTGTTCTGTTTCTGATGCGCGATTCGCCAATGTGTTTTTTCTGAACACAAAATAAAACACAACCGAGATAGTTAGATGAGAGAGAGAGAGAGAGGCAGAAATTCAGACCTAAAAGAAAAGAAACAGAAAAAAGGACGGAAAGAAAGAAAGAAAAAAAAAATCAAAACTAGTCAAGCTTGTTATACATAGCAACAAATCTCTATATACATAGGCCTATATATATATATATATATATATATCACTATCTTTAAATTTATTTTGAAAACTTTGGCTGTTTTTCATTCTCAGTATGTTGTTAAAGGTAAGGACCAGTTATGGTCATGCGATTGCATTGTGAAAGAAACGTTGTGGAATCGATCAGAAAAGGTTGATCATCTAGCATCTAGTATATGCAAGGTTCTGGAATCATCAAAATGATAAGAAATTTGGCCCATTCTTCGTAAAGTTACAAGCACTATACACAGAAAGATGTATATGGGACTAACCTATATCTCTCACAGTCCATGAGAGAAACAAATTTAACAAATATATGAATTAGTAGGCGGTTTCCCGGCAAATTGTTTATCATCATGTATTAGTCAAAACATATTCTTTCACATGATTGGTAATGAGAGCTTCCATTTCATTTTTTGAAATTGGGGCGTTTCCAAAACTGGTCTTTACCTTTAATGAAGTGCTTTGAAAATGAAGATGTTAGATGATTTTATATTTAAAAAAAAGCAATTTTAAGGGGAAAAGTATATTCAATCTGAATATGAAAACCTAGAATCAAACAAAAGATAACATTTGAAGCACCTTGAACACAATGGCCCGAATTCACAAATGAGGTTTGTCGACAAACCTAGGTTTATGTGCGGGCATATGACGCGTTTCGACGCGTTTTGATTACATTGCGAAAATAGTCTATTCTTATTTCATGAGTGAAATTCCCTGTTTTATTTCACAATTCACTAAACTTTCTCATACTTGTTCCGACTTTAAAAAGTTGTTTCAACTCTATTTCTTTGATTTCTGCCCCACCCCCCCCCCCCCCCACTGTAAAGCAATTCAAGATTAAAACCTGTGATTTGGAGCGAGGGTGAAGTAGCCCTAATGGGCAGTTATCTCCGTCATTCCTGCGTTGAACTTGACTGAATGACTCATTGTTTTGATTGGCCTTTGTTTGCAATTTAGGAGTACCAAGAAATCCTAACCTATTATCATGTTAACAACATAGCATCGACAACAGTGTAAAGTGTAAACAGCCCACATCCTTCGGACACAACATGCCATAATACCCCAGTCCCATCGACAACATCGACACCAAACCGATAATAAATCGAACAAAATGACTGCATTTTTAAATATTGTTCTTATGTTTATTGTTTTCGTAGTTGATTTCGAAATTTGGCTGAAAATATTTCTTGTCTTACCGCAAAATCCAAACAATTTATTTGTATTTAAAAGTATGATCCTTTTCCCCGTATTACGGAATATCCAGAACTCAAACTTGTACCATACTTCATTAGAACGGTTACAAAAGCAAAAACATGTATGATAGCTTCATCAAGTACACGTCTTGTCGACCACTACACCAAGTCTTAACAAATTATCCTTCATATACATTTTCTTTGAATTATTAAATTTTCTCTCTTGATCTATCAAAACAGAAACACAAACACACACGCACAATGGAATACGAATTGTCAACACTATTACTTGAAGTTTGGAACCAACACTAATGTTAAATTGTTAATTGTGTGAATGTGTAACTTGGGATTACCATAATTAATGCATTAATACAATGATGTGTTCGGAGAAACAGTAATTGCCCTTTTATCTATATTCACGATTTCTTAAGTTGTGTACACGGTGAGAGCCAAGGTCATGGTTTTGGGCGAAAAACGTTTTCTTTGTATGGTCAAGTACACATTTTGAATAGCTGAGATATTTGTAAACAAAGCAGAAAAGACTATTTCTGTCCTGTATTTGGTGATTTAATACTTTTCTTCTTCTTTCATTCTTCTTCTCTGTTTAATGTTAATTTCCATGCAAAATAAACATATATACATGTATAGATTAATCACGATTATTTTGTATAAATAATAAATATTTCGTCAGTCGACGCACTCCGTAATTCTTCGAAATCCATTAACAAAGCTTTGCTCTAAATATAATGACCTCAAACACGTGCATAAATAACGGCTTTGGATTAATGTTTGCATTTTGCCTTTTTGTTTCAATTGCTGGCAGGGAAGTTAAACCACTTGCATAAAATGCTAAAACAAGGGTAAACAAGAAAAGTCCTATGACGTGTAAGAATGCCGTATAATATCCAACTTATCTCTCTCAGTTGTGTTTTGGGGTAAACAAATTGATCTACCATAACAATTAGGGCTCTGCATAGCATGCTCTGATAGATGAATTTAGTTTTCTCCTTCTATATTTGACCTCTATCTAATTGTACCCATAGCACAGTTTCTAGATTCAATTTATTCCATAGACACGAACAAAGGTATATTATTCACGGTAACAATGACCTTGTGTAGTCTGAAACAATAAATACCAAAGTAATCATGATTTTGGTGTGATTTTCTTTCAAATACTATACATAATGAATGATATGAGAATCCATGAAATAAAAGAGCTCGATTTGAATTAAACCTCATCACAAACCATCCCAATAATTTATTAATAAATTTTTTCATTTATATTATATCAACCACCTTGACCATGTTAAGTGGACTGTAAATGTATAAGCTGATGTAAAACAATAACTTAAATTCCATTAATTATGATTAAGGTAAAGATAGGGGGACAAAATTAGTTCATGAGAACCAACCGACCCTCTCCCCCTCAAAAATGTATCGAGGGTAAGACTATTTGAATTACTTTAAATATAATACGTTTAACTATAATGTGTAAAATCCCCCAGCTTTCAGGAGGAACCCAAGAATATTAATCTTTGTTTACAGTTAAAAAGAAAAGAGATTTCGATTGCAATTATTTTTTCTGATCTTTTAATATCTCCTTTATTTCGTGACTCTCTTAAAAAAGAGCAAACAAAAAACTACGACAGGGTTTAAACCTCTCTTTATACTGGTTAATGTGATGATAATTCACAGGCACGCGACCATATTAGCGTATATACGTCATCAAGTTTGCCTTCGTTTCCTGCCTTTAATCTTCATAAAAGCCCGCAAACACATTGCTAACTGTAACGCGTGCCCCCTCACCACACCCCTTCTACCATTGACTGACTGGTATACGTCCACTTTTTGCACCCCTTTGGCTCCGGAAGTCGTCTTTAGCTTAATGACCTGACTGATTGAACGTGTCAGAGGTCCCTATTTGCACCCCCTTATCACCACTTATGGTTCGCTCACAAAATTGTGGTGACCATTATATTATTAGAAGAAGAAAGAAAAGAAAGACTGACCGAGTATAATCACCCACAACATATATACTACAGTACGTCCAATGTATTTTCACCATGTTTACTAACTTGGGAGATAAAGAAACATAAGTAATTTGACACTAATTTCAGCAAAGACAATGTAAATGCTATTACAAAATATAGACAAATGTTAGACGTTGCAAGAGAAATAGTGTCAGGTATTGTAATGAAAAGTTCATGATCAATTTTACAATTTTCTGGTCGAATTATAATGATAAATGGGCTCATATTAAATCCAACTGACTTAAGAAGTTGTCAAACCAAATCTCTACCCGAATGATACAAATAAGAATCTCATGCATATATATGAACTTTTTCTGAAATAGGACCAGACAAATGAGACCATGTGTAGTTCCAGATACACACGTGTGGATATTATATAATTGAAGTATAAAAAGGCGCATAAACCTTAACTTATACTGATAGCACATTCAAAATGTTATAGAGTGCAATATGGCCCTGCAGTTGGCATTTCGAAAAGTGTTTCATCTTTCCTTTTCTCCCATTATGTAAACTTATGGCTAGTGACATGCTATGGAGTTGATGGATGATTATTATACAACCACATAAAGAAGGGGGCACGAAGGACATTTTCCCCTTTTCTTTTTTGATATTAATGTATTTAACTTCCATTTAGTTACACATGTATATTATGATTGTTTTTGTCATGTTATCTTATTTTGATACGTCATCATATCTTGTCATGTTATGTTATCTTGACAAAAGAGGAAACAAAAAAGAAAACAAAATACACAAATTCGGATTGAAAGAACTTAGTACTGACCATTAACCTCCAATTAATAATATTCTCATAACAAAGATACATTCAAAACGATGATATGTAAGGATATAGGGTCGCAATGGCCTTGTGCGTCATTCATTGAAATGTGCAAACATGACGATGACATATTACGTAATAGGAACATGATTGTTTTCTTTGTAGGTAATACAATATATAAAGGTTATACAATTGATATTGGCCTGAGTATGATTTCTTCATAGTCGTTGTAAATCTGTTTTTGTTGGTAGTTTTAGCAAAGTAACACAAGAGGGCGATTATTAAGCTCGAAACTATTATTTGATTTCCAGTTTTCCTCATTCGATAATCAAGATTTTAAAATTACGACATAGAATAAAAGGTGGAAACAGTAAAGTTACATAAAGTGATTGAATGGAGTTAAACGGATGGTCACCAGTTACATTTTATGTAATAATTATGAGAGTATCACACAGAGCTTTTGGCAAATCCTGAAACAGAAACATAAGCTCCCGAAAAAGTTGTCTGGTATATTTTAACTTGTTCTTGAAAATCTCATTATCGATTGTAGAAAATTAGAAATACATCATCAAATCACGTGAACTCAAATAACAATTGGAAGCTGTTTCAAGCTCTACTTCACCAAATAAATGCAAATTATACTTGAAATATTGCTCCCTATAATTTCTACAATAAACAGAAGTCTTTAGACTTCTGGGCGTCATCATAAGTAATATTAATACGGAATTCATATATTTTTAAGTTCTTTCATAGAGTATAAAATACGAGAGAGAGAGAGAGCGAGAAAAGGAGAGAATTAGAGAAAAGGAGAAAGAAGAGATAGAAGGAAGGGGGAGAGAAGGAGAAAGAAGATGGAGAAATATGAGAGAAAGAGAGAGAGAGAGACCGACCAAATCCGAGATAGGGGAAGCCCAATTCCCCTATGACCTACTTAATGTTATTCTTACATTTTGTCTTTAACACCACCATACACCACAGCAGGCATGCCGTTTTGGCACAAGAACCACTTCTCTCAATCGGCACCCTTACATAATCTCATGTTTATGATAAGATGTCTCACTCAACGGGCGTATCCATCTTGCCCCTTCGAAAAATAGAGGAAACGAAAGGTGTGAAGGCGATAAATAGAGGGCCTTGGAGCGTGAATGAGAGATGAAGCTTTCCCCTTCCTTCTGCTTTCATGATGATGATGATGAAGATGAGGATGATGATGAGGGAGAGGGAGAGAGAGAGAGAGAGAGAGGGAGAGAGAGAGAGAGAGGGGGGGTGAGTGAATGTGCGTTTGTGCGTGCGTGTGTGTGTGTGTGTGTGTGTGTGAGAGAGAGAGAGAGAAAGAAAGAGTTAAACATCATAAGTCAACTTACAGAGAGCCAGGTTCCCCCCTCTTTCAGGTGTCATAGATGATGATGATGATGATGATGATGATGATGATGCTGAGTGAACGAGAGAGCGAGTTAGAGAGGGGGTCAACTTACAGAGATCCAGCTAGGCGTCCCCTTCTCCTCCCCCCCCTTTTTTTTTTTTGGGGGGGGGGGGTAACAAATGTATGTAAGAGAGAAACAGCTTTCCACACCTTCAGGGGGTCAACAGAGTTCCAGCTTCCCCTTGACTCCTTTCCCCTTCTTTTAGGGGCCATAGCATATTATGAGAGAGGACCAGCTTTCTGCACCGAGGTGGAGGGGGTCAGCAGAGATGCCGTTTTTCCGTTCCTTGATAGAGAACCAGCTTCTCTTCTCTTGTCAGAGTATTAACCATAGCTATATTTTCTCCTCCCCCTTCTTCCAGGTTCTTTCGTCTTCTTTAAAGGGTAGGGTAACTTTGTCTCAGATTCTGAAGCGAATCCTGGATTTAGCTCATGCTGCAATGATAATTGTAAACCTTTGGGTTAGTCAGGAAACCCATGACTTTTACAAGCCGATCGCCCGTCTGATTATCAAGATATTTATGATTGGAAATCAAAATCAAATTTTGCGTTTTCCTAACGGTTTTCACAACACTACAGTCTATTGAGGAACACGAGTACGGTAAAACCTGTCACTAAAAGATTTTTTTACTTTTTGAGGAATTTCTTATTCATTTTGAAGCGCAATTTTTTTGGCTGCAATATTACACCATTTATCACAGACACTGATAACACGTAGGAACATGCATCTCAGATTTAAAATTATTAAACAATGCTTTAAGAGGTCAGAGAACGGTTAGGAGAGAGAACAAGAAGACTAATGAGAAATATGTTTTTTGTCTTTTCTATGGAAGTCTACAAGTCATCGATAATATAAACGAAAATCTTCATCCAAATTCTAAAACGGATTATATCTTTCTTATTCGTGAAAAGGCGCGATGGCTGAGTGGTAGAGCAGTCGTCTCCAAACCAAGTCTTTCCTAGTTCCCTTTGGTTACGCACTAATCCTCATTACCCAGCTCCTCGGAGGGGATTTAAAGCTATCTGTCCCTTTGTTGCTTGCTTACAAGACTGTCAAGTGGATTGGGCGCCTTATAAATCTTATGTATTATTATTATTACATACATGCTCTCTTAGCATTTAGGTTAAACAAAACAAACACACCAATCTATATATATATAGACTTGGATATTAAAAAGTGTTAGAATGAAGACTTGATGTTCAAACATTTCTGTTTTTATCTCACATCTTTTACACAGGCACCATTGGTAAGAATATATTTGAAATTACTAACATTTAGTCTTAACTCTGACATAGCGATCATGATGTCTTAAGTTTAGGATCTCCTTCAAATTTAGAAGTTTGTTAAACACTCCTCAAACTGATAACAATCCGATGAATGGGACTCATTTGGAACAAAAATGACGTCTCATTTTGTTTTCATTTATCACAGACAACAATGGAGTTAATTGCAGGCTTCTGTTATTATTGTAAAACCACAGACAGATTTCGACTTAAAAAGGAAACATTATGAGGTCAAACTGGATCGGAAATCGGACAATCGACAGGTGACTTTTTTCTTCTTCTCAGAACTGGAGACGTTACGGTCTGATATTCAATCAGGCAAATTGATTTTTTTTAAAAGATTATAAACATTGACAAGTAACTGTTCACTTACTTTAAATGGCACTCCAATCCTTGTGATAAGTTAATTTCAATGAAAGCAGACAAATCTGAGAAACTGAACGGCGAAAGATTGAAATAAATTGGAAAAATAATAAGAAAGTTACGAATGTTTGATATATAAGATCACTACAGCTATGCGAATCTCAAATTGGCAAATTTATCAATGGATTGTGACGTAGTGACGAATAACTCTTCCATTCGTCTTGTAAAAAAATATCACAGAATTCTGTGTTTCTCCAAAATGCCTCCACCCTTGGGGGCACTACTAAAATGAAGTATAGATAATATATTATTACAGGCCCTCTAAAAAGTAAAGACCCTCCCGAATTAAAACATTTTAGAAAAATTTGAATTTTTGTCATTTCGTGTGTTGAAGAAATGACAAAGTTGATTGTCCGTCACTATATCACAGAGACATTACCGATTCAGCCAATGTAGAGCCCATATCTAGAGTCATTGCAACTTTCACAAATTCAAAACTTTCTATTTGTTTGTCTGATTTCATTCAAACTTTCACAGTATGCTTCATTGATTTTTCTAATCTCCTAGTTTGCTATCAAGGTTGGATTTTCCTTTAAGAATTATGTATCCTTTAAACAACCAAGAAATGTATTTTCCCCTATTATTTCCTTTCTCTTATTTTCTTCCTTTTTGTCACATCATTGAAGAGTTTAAGCTATCTGAATTTTTTTTATTACTGCTTGTGAAGAAAGAACTAATTTTCAATTTCTCATGGTTATTTTAGTAATAGTCCTAATATATACTTGTTTCCCGAAACCATCCCCCTAACTAGTTAGGGCAAACATTAGGAAGTACATTTGTGCGTAATAAAATATTTTAAAGTTAGAGCCAGCCTTTTAATTCTAAAATTTGTTATTCTAAAACGAATATCCTGATTAATAAGATCACACTTTCAAGCCACCACAATTATGGTTTCAACATTGGGCATTTAGACCAGGAAACAGAAGGTTTGGTTACAATATCCGAGTTCATTGACTTGTTTTCTTTTTCAAAATATACTCCTTGGGAAGAAAACTATACTGTATATAAATTCAAGTAAAAAATTGAATTCAACTTTGAAGATGTCCTTTATAGAAATCTGTAATAATGATTATCTCAGCGTATCGTATGATAGGCATATATTTTCAACTCATAACAAAACAAAACGTTACAAAATGATACTCACAATCTTTTGATTTAAGTAGTAGTGGTATTGTTATCCCTTTTTTCTCACGACTATTGTAATTAGAGTTTCCAAATATCATTTCAAATAAACAATTCAACATTTTCAAATTTTCTGAGATATTTCTTGACATTTCCCACAATTTAATAGCTTCATAATCACAAAGAGATAGGGAACTATCTTGCCGTTGTGACACACAATTGATAGTTAGACTTCACAATTAATTTTGTTGTTATTGTTTCATTGGTGATATTTTCCTTTATAGATCGACGTTCTGTTTCCTTTAAAGTGACTCGGTAACATCGTTGAAAGATGATGAAAAAATTGCATAATTATTTTAATGAAATGTTACTTATTATATTCCTTTTACTGTACTAACCCCCTGACATGCAAAAAATCCTGAAAAAATTCTCAAACCACAAAGATATCTTCTGTGCAGGTGTCACTGTGCAACACCCTCTAACAGTGTTAACAGTACATTCTCCTAACTATTTTTGAATTTTCATAACCGTTTTTCCATGAAAAAAAGACATAAGACAGGCTTTTAAAAATCTGTCAACAGTTAAATATCTGGAATGGTGTATAGAGGCCATTCATTGCTTTGTGACGATTTACTTTCACCTAAGATGTAATTAAACTGTAATACAGTTGTAATATAGTTGGGAAAATTAAGGAATTGATCAGGTCAGTTTTTCCCAATTTATATCATTAATTATGGTCCGTTTTCACTCAAACTTTCAGATCATCTTTGACTGTACATCGAGCATTGAAGTCACCACCTTAGCACCCCTTTTTCTCATCTGAACATTGTTACCAAGTCCCTTTAGACGCTCATGTTTCGAAAAGAAATGGAAACAAATGTGTGAGTGCGCGCGTGTAATCTATTGATAGGGCCTGCCTCCTCGTATAATTTCCATCATTTATTTTGTAAAAAAATTATAAAACTCCCCCAAGATGTTCAAGCCTCAAGATTAAATCCTCTCTTAAGTGTTGGGAGACCAACACATTTGATGGCAAAGATTCACTTCAATTGTATTATGAAGTGAAAGAGGGTGCCATTGAACACTGACTTCTGCAAAGATTTTCCGAATGAATGTGTTTGAAGACGAATATCGATGAAAAATTACACAATTTAAGTTTTCTGCGTACAACATAATACCCACAATTTGTATTCTTTCATCAATATTTGTCTTCAAACACACACACAAAAAATATACTTGCAGTACTAGGGTCTCCCACACTTTAGAGGGGCTTTAAGTGAAATATAAATAGAGCATCTTGGAACGTTCGGAAGGTCGGGGGGGGGATTGAGACTTAAGACGTATAAATACCGCAAAGGCGAGGGCGACATCTGGGTAGAAAATACGTATTGATATAAATTGATATTTTGTACTAAGAGGGGGAGAACCAATCTCATCTTAATTCGCCTATGATACTGAAGTTTGAGATGAATTATGCCATATTGGGTCTTTATCGAGTATTTCGAAACGTCGTGAAAGTACGAACGAATTCCCCAACAAATAAAAGGATCGAGACAAGGGCGGCGAGTGACATTACGGTGTCTTTCACGTGACAAAAACAATAAGAAATGACATGTGATCTAGGATGAGTCAGTGTCTGTGGATTCTAAACCAATACACCATTAAGCCTTTGCTTCCGATTTCTCGAGTAGCTCGACCGTCTGCCTAAAAGGGAGTTTATATAATTTTATGAAGGCGTCCTGTACACTCAGGAATATGCGATGGATTCTCATTTCAATTAAGGTTTATCAATTCTTTCTTCTTCAGCAGATTTCTTAAAGAATAATTCTTGGTATTGTGTTGATATCAGTTACATTTTGTTTTAATGTCATCGTTTATTATCATTATATTGTATACACGTTAAAAAGACTTATACATACGTATATTTTGTACTGCTGAAATGTAATTTGATTTGTATGTTGCAAAGAAAAAAAAAAATCAATTCAATTCAATTCAATTCAATTCAAACATGACTCCCGGTACGGATACACAATTGTAAACGTTTAACAGTAATTAAAATACAACATCTAATCAAATGGCAGCAGTAAATAGACATGTAGAATAAAGTGTGAATTGTATTTGGTATTATACGTTTGGATTCATAAAACCCCTCTTCGTTGAGTGAATTAAAAATTTCACATCGTTATCATGGATATGAAAAAGTTGAAAGCTCGATTTTAATGACGCATGTAAATTATAATAATGACATGATAAAATATAACCGTACAAAATATTTAGTTAATACAGTAGTTACTGTTTCTATGGATAGCTTGGGTCTTCTCTACAGAAGACAATTTTTGAGACGCACGGTAATGTACTACATGTATTATGTATATGTTGCCGTAACGTTCATTTAGTATTTATTAGTACATGTATGATTTAATGCCATGCATTATGTGTACTGACATAAATCATGTTCAGTTACATAAACCTGACCATTTTATTTTTTCCCTTTGTTCCTTTCTTTCTTTCTTTCTTTTATTCGTTATTTACTGATTTATTCTTTATTTATTTAATACATATTTCTTTCTTCCCTTTCTTATCTTTCCCCTTCTTCTTAAAGGGCACATGACCTCGAAATACAAGTGTATTCCTGTTGGTGTGCAGTCCTGCATACATCTCATATTTCGATATGTTAACTTCTGAATTTGTTTCATAGATTTTTTAATATTTTTTGAGATATTTGTTTTTCAAACTTGCTAAGCTCCACCCCCAAAACCTCCAGATCTCATTCCCCTTGTGACATCATCTGTCAGTCATCAATGAGCTAACTTGAGAAAGTGGCATGTAACTTTGCCAAAGTTGACCACCTGTTACAATACGTAATACAATAGCAACATACAAGTTGCTGTGTCAGACATGTCAGACTAAAACTAATATTCCAGAATTTCCCCCAGCTTAGCACACGTTCATAATAGAATTGCATTCTTCCATACGTATGTTCAATACATCATCATTGCCTTTGTCTTCCTGGTGATGCTACAGCATGTCTGGCATAGCAACTTGTATGTTGCTATTGTATTACGTATTGTAACAGGTGGTTGACTTCGGCAAAGATACATACCACTTTCTCAAGTAAGCTCATTGATGACTGACAGATGATGTCACAAGTGGAATGAGATCTGGAGGTTTTTGGGGTGGAGCTTAGCAAGTTTGAAAAACAAATATTTCAAAAAATATTAAAAAGTCTATGAAACAAATTTAGAAGTTTACATATCAAAATATGAGATATATGCAGGACTGCACACTAACAGGAATACACTTGTATTTCGATGTCATGGACCCTTTAACCTTTTTTCTTTTGTTTTCTTTCCTTCTACGTCTTTTCTTTCTATGTCGTATACTACCTCTTCTTCTTATGGCGTAGAGGTGCGTGGTCGAGTGGATATGTCACCGGACTGTCGATCACAACGACCGCGGTTCGAGTCCCGCCGCGGCAGAAATGCCTTTGGCAAGACATTGATCTACTCAACCCAGGCGATGTAAATGGGTACCTGGCAGGAATTAATTCCTTGAAATTGAAATGCTAAAGCGCCGTAATAGCAGCCGTGCAAAAGCCAGGGTAATAATCAGGAGCGCCAGGAGTGTTAAGTCTGACAGACATGAGCGCTATCCGAGAACCCACTATTATTATCGTCATCGTTCTCATCTTCTCTCTTCTTCTTCTTGCTATCCCTTTTCCCTTCTTCTTCTTCCTCTTCTTCGTCTTCTTGCAGAAACTTTTCACTATCGTTCTACTTCGGTTTTGGCAATCTTCAACTAATATGTCCCTCTCACAAGGCTGATCGACCTGCATGGTCAACGCTGAATATATTCGGACAAACCTCTAACACTTCAACAGATTTATAAATGCAAATTTGACGAACGACCCCAACAAATTTTGAAAATTAAGCGCACGTGGCGGAATCGATGCTTAGTAAGTGAGCCTAAACAGCTTTGTTCTGGTCAGTGAGTGAGTGTTAATTAGCGTATTTAATTCATAATTTAGGGGGCGGGTTAGGAGAAGATTTAAGAGGGAGGGGAGAAAGAGTGAGGGGAGAGGAGAGAAGAGAGAGAGAGAGAGAGAGAGAGAGAGAGAGAGAAGAGGGAGGGAGAGGGGGGGGGGGGGTCACATGTATAATTTAAACATTAACTGATTTATTTTTTTGCTGCAACATGATTCGATCACATTTTTTTGATTTAGGAGAGTGACTTGATTGCGTAATTTATCTCGCAAGAGGTAGGCCTATAATCCTATAAATGCTCCGACATTTGGGCTGACGACAATTACTCTAGGTCTTATTTTGTCAACATTATGTTAGGGTTCGAACATGGCGACAAGAAAGTACTTAATGTATTCGGTCACATTCATGGGGAGGATAGAGAGAAAAGAAATCAGTGCATTCAATAGCTAAAGAAAATGTCTGAAAGAGTTTCGATTATTCTTCTCCGTTAAGCTTTTATGGAAGCGGCTGAAACGGAATGAAACAAAAACGTGAGAAATATCAAAGAAATCGATAGCATTATATCGATCGATGGACAAATACATGAAATCAACTTTCTGGCTGATTGCCGGCTCCAGGCCTTGACGTATCGCTGGGTTTACCCCCGCCCTTGATCCGGTGAATAACATCACTATGATTTCTGAGAGCTAAAAAAGGTGTCAATTCCTATCCTTCAAGTTAAAGCGTATTCTTCAGAAATGACGCGGTAAACGGCGTCGGTAAATCTCATCGGTAAACCGCGGTGGTATTTATTTGGAATTGTTGTTAATGTTTTTTTTATTTCCGAAATCAGATACAAACATTATACATAGTAAAATATACAAAATGAAATATTTATACATGTACATAGACAAAAATCGGTGGAAAGTCCAATTCAGCAGTGTTTATAGAACACTATACTGTTCTTCCTTGGGGTCCTTGGGGTCCTGAATGACGACGTAAGTGTAACAGGCTTCGAATTCGCATACAGTATATCATAACACGGAGCCCAGTGATTACTCGTACAACCTTTGTCGCGCGCAGTTGCCTTTCATTTACATTCAATTAAAAAACAAAAACTCAAAAAACACACCAAACAAAAATCCGCCGCGTTTTTTAACGGCGGTTTACCGCATCACATGAGAACGACACTTTAATGGCCTTCGAACTTTTCACGTTTTCCCCAATTTTGGCAACTAAATTGATGAAAAACATTCTACACTTGGCATAGAAACCAACAGTAGGGGTCTGCTGAATGCCAAACGAAAGTTAACTTCATGTTCTTTAAACAAAGGGAATGCCTTTCTACCTCTCAGCATAAAAACATCTCGATTTCCAAAATTAAAATTCAATTTCCGATCGTCGCGTGTTCTCTCTTCTTTCTATTTTTTCTCATACGTTTGCAGTATTGAGTGCTCTTATATAATAATTATTAGCATCCACATCTTAGTAGATGATAATACCACAATTTCAACGGCGGTTGCCCCATATAACATCAACAATCAACAGCAACAACTACAAACAAACAAACAATAACAACAAAGAAACTAACATAACACTCAACGACCACCAATGTGTAAGTAAAACGGACAGGGTACTTCAAAGGCTATAGAAATGGAGAAAAAATAGGAATTTGTCATCCATATGAAAACAGGAGAGAAAATAAGAAATAAAAAGAAGTAAAAAGATCATTCCTCATTTTACGAAAGCTTGAAGAAAAAAAAAGAGATGAAAAGAAGGGACGTCAATAATATCATTACAAAGAAAGGATATTCAGAAAATGATTATGATACTGCAATGAATTCTACTGATAACCATCGTGGCCCCCTCTGCACTTTCGTCGAGTACTATAGTCCTGTGAACCTCCGCATATTACATCGATGACGGGTTTTCACTTCAGAAACATAAAAGCGAGATGGTATTGAAATTAATTCATTGATTTGCATACTTGTCTTGGGGAGGTGGGGAAGGGTCAGAGAAAATAACGATTTTTGCGTTCGTTTTGGTACGTACGAGCAACCAGCATTACGCCGTGTTACCCGCGAGCCTGCCTGGGCGTTGAAGTAAACCCGAGTTGAACTTGAAGGAGTGGGGAGGAATCGGGCTGTGGCATTGGATAGGGAGAAGAAAAAAAAAGTTCATCGACACAGGGGCATTAGACCTGAAATAGAAAAAGAGGGAAAAGATGGGGACCAGAATGAGTGGGGGGGGGGGGGGTGGGAGAGAGAGAGAACGAGAGAGAGAGAGAGAGATGGAGGGAGAGCAAGAAAAATGTAAATAGAAAGACAAAAATAGAGATAGCTGGAGAGACGCAACAGAAATTTAGAGAAAGGGATAAGAAATACAGAATTTTACAGAGAGAGAGAGAGAGATGGAGGGAGAGGGAGACAGAGCGAGAAAGAGAAATAGAGAAAGAGAGAGAGAGAGAGAGAGAGAGAGAGAGAGAGGGGGGGAGGGAACATATGGCAGTTAGATGCAATTCACAGCATTATATGCTTTTTTTGGTTTTCTAAATACCGGGCATGAAATATTGATATCATTTAGAAATTCCAAACATAGAAAAGAAGGCCTTAACACGCCTTTCTCCCTAATAATAATACAGGTACATCTAATTCCATGTAACAATAATCGAGATCGAAAAACATGTCTTTACCGCTTGAATTGAAATGAATTCAGAAAACAGATAACTTTACAAAATGTTTTGCTAGCTATGATCAAACAAGTGGATGACAGCGCCACTTTCGAAGGCGCCGCCACCGTTTGTGGCGTTGTGGCGTTATGGAAGTTACAAACTGATTCATCCGAGGACGCAGGTTCGAAACTGAGTCACGTCTTATACCTGATTGATACAAGTCTGTAAAAACCCAATTCACACACACCTACGACGAGACCCACCCATCACCAATCTCTTCAAAGACAAAGTTGAGTTCTGGGCCCTGTCTTATAAAGACTCGCGATTGATCCGAATCAATCGCATGTCCTTTGCAGTCTTCTGTCTCTTATGTACATAATTGCGATTTGTATCAATCGCATATAAGTTACGATTAATCGCAACTGTTTATAAAACACCGTCTGGAATCGATTTATCAATAATTTAGTTTCACATTTCAGTAATGCACCAGCTTCCCAGCCCTACTGTACAATTTTACGTACACTAGATGATACGATGATGTGAATCACTGGGGTTCCTTTGAATATCAACGCAAAACCATGATCTCTCTGTTATATCATTTGTATTTTTGTTCTTCATAATTTATATCGCTAATGCATAGCCGGATTTTTTTTATTTAGCTTAATATCTAAACAAACAATTGCAATCTTTTAGTATTATACCACTTCATTTGAATTTCTCTTTTTTCTTTGAGAGATCTACAATGTCTAGGCGGAAACATTAACTTGATACAAAGTTTAAACAAAAACTCTGCTGCTGTTTAAAATCTCTTTGTGTCCTTTTTATTCCTCTCTTTCATTTTAGAAATCTATTAATAGACTCAAATGGAAGTGAAGGTCATAAAAGGTACAGCAATGTTATCTGTCTTTCTCCGGTCCATGTTATTTAGGCTAGATGTGTCCTCGGCTCCGGATGTAATTGTCTCTTTTGACGTCATCAGATGTTATTCTCAATTTAGGATCGGGATTATGAGTGGTTTCCGCAACCCCATTTGATACCACCCCGCTGCTACCAAATCTATTTTTAAACGTCTATCAATTTGCAACAGATGATACGGTGACCGTGAAAATAAAATACCGCCACGCGTGAAGTTATAACTTTCTCTCGTTGTGTTTCCCAAGGCTTAGAGTTCATGATCAAGTTTGGAGTTTGAAGCGGTGGTCATGTTTCTGTGGTGGTAGATAAAATTACTATCTCCCTTTCCCGCCCCCTCTATCTCCCCCCTCTCTCTCTCCCCCCTCTCTCTCTCTCTCTCTCTATCTCTCTCTCTCTCCCCACCAAGCACACATACGCACACAAATCCTCTCTTCCTCACCCTCCCTCTTTCCTCTTTGCCCCCGAAGCCGAACATACCCATATCTTTCTCTCTCGTTCTTACTTGTTCTCTAACTCTATTAAACTGCATTTCTTCCATGCCCCAGTAGGAGCCGTTAAAGAAATAAAAATCATTGTCATTGTCACTGTAATGGACTCTCCGTTTCACCTCTCTCTCTCTCTCTTCCTCTATCTACTTTCATTACTTTTATCCTTAATAGTTCTCTCAACAATACTCTCTTCTCCCCCCTTTTTTCTTCTCTTTCTCTATCTATTGCTTTCTCCCTCCCTCCCCCTCTCTCCCTCTCCTCCCCTCTCTCCCTCCCCCTCTCTCTCTCTCTCTCTCTCTCTCTCTTTTTTACTGTCTCTGTTCTACTTTCCCTATCTCCCTTTTGCACTCTGCTTGTCTGTCTCGTATTGGGTCGCGTGCGGATAAGCCAACAACTTGTAAACACGTCTGGTCTACCAGTGATAACAATCGAGCGAAGAAATTGGATCTGGATCATCTCAGGGGAAAGAGAGAAGAAAAAAGTCTAAAACTAGTCTAGTTTCGGACCTACTTTTTGACCGATGTCATAGGACTCTCTTCCGGTAGTTATATCAAGTGAATATTCAGATAACCCCCAATCTTGACTAGACTTTATGAAGTTTATTGACATTTTATTGAAACTTATTGTAAATGTAGTGTGATTTTTGTCTACACCTACCCCATAAGTTACCATAAAAAAACATCAACAGGGAATCTACATTGCTGTAAATAACGAGGAGCGGGAAAAAGAACCGCTTACATATTTGCAAAGCCTGCACAAATGGGAAACCAAACATTGAATCTGCAATCCCAGCTTTTTAAGAATAGCAGGTAATAGACAGAAGTATAGGGCCTTTACCGCCGATGTCTGTATCGAACCTGGTATTTGCTGATGACAATGATTACGACGAACACGATGATGATGACGATGACTACGCCGACCACAATGATGATGATGGTGTTCTTGTATGACTGTTTCAGGTATAGTTTTCTGATGTCTTTAAATCTAAAATGACGAACTAATCGTTTGACCAATTTGACCATTCTGCTGATGTTTTGAAACAGATTTGGATCATCTAATCTCTCAGTAATCCGGTAACTCTCGGCAGCTTAGGAGTCCAGATTATCCTCCTCAAGCGAATTTTCCAGATTCCGATGCACTGATCCCCCCTATCTGCAAAATCCACTGGCCCTAATCAATTAAGGCTGGCCACGCCCCTGCTAGCTAATCTACGCACGCGTACCCCTGACTCCTAGGGAGAGGTCGTGACCCCTCCCATGTGAGATTAATGGGACGCAGGTGGGTTCAATGATCCCTTAGGGGGAGGGGGTTAAACTGATACCAACCTGTGGAGTCAGATCAAGTTCATTCATGAGAAGGTGCGTACAGATCTTGAGGTCCATCAGCTGAGCAACAGTGAAAGATAGATTATTGTAGTGAGAGAGAGAGAGAGGGCGAGAGTAATAGAGAGAACGTGAGAGAGATTGAGAGAGAGAGATAGAGAGAGAGATAAAGAGAGGGAGAGAGAGAGAGAGAGAGAAAGAGAGATAAAGAGAGAGAGAGAGAGAGAGAAAGAGATACGGAGAGAAAGAGAGACACACACACACAAAGGATGGGTGGGGGATTCAAGTTGATACTGGTACAAGAATAAGAAGGAGGAATAGAGATAGAGAGATGGATGAATAGACAGAAAAGTTAGAGAAATAGAGATTGGTATAGAAAGAAGAGATGAATGAAGGCATATATATATAGAGAGAGAGAGAGAGAGATAGATGGGGAAGATTAAGTTGAAACGGGAACAATAATAAGAAAGAGGAACCGCGAGGTATAGTGGTAGATAAAGAGAGAACGAGAGATAGAGAGAAAGAAAGAGAGAGAGAGATAGAGAGAGAGAGGAGGAGGAGGAGGAGGAGAGGGGGGGGGGGGGTGAAGTGATATATTGAATATGAAAATTCACCGGTGCTCCCGGTAAATTTTGATGAATTTCAAATAGCGCCTACGGCTACGGCCGTGCAATGATAGGGGGTGAAGTGATGAAGGGAAATAGAGAGAGAAAGGGAGATTGTTTGATTTATCCATTCACTTTCCCCCAAAATAAACAATAAATAAATAACCAAGATAAAGTAGAGATATATCGCCTACATCCCATTGCAACCGTTTTCAATATCATATCGGTGAAATACTTGTAAATGGTTTTGCTCCAATAAAGTGACAGCATTTTTGGACATCTGATGGTCTCTTCTGATTAAACAATATTTAGATATAATTTAAAGGTAATACAAAGTTTTGGGAAATTTTGAAAATTGGGTGGATAGTGAATCTTTACAACTTTGATATATTTGGATGCCCCTGTGGATGTATTATAAGCACTACAAAAATTAGCCCCTTAAACACTTCTGTTTTCGAGAAAATTTGAATATAAAAATTTACCGGTGCTCCCGGTAAATTTTGATGAATTTCAAATAGCGTCTAATATGGCCGTACAATGGTAGCTGCGACCATGAAAATCTCAGAATATGTAGTTGTGATATATGATTTCCAAACGGGAATACCTAATCGGTCGATTTTAGTCAAGAAACATTGTTTCATAGCTTAATTAATATCTTGACCTTGAGAGGGAGCTATACAACATAAAGAGTTTATTATTTATAATTTCATAACTTTAGACTCGATTTCAACCGCGACAACGATCAATGAATATTGTAGGAATGCATATGCTTCCAATATGTTAATTTGAACCAAATTCATGACCCCATACCAAAACTTTGTAATACCTTTAAAGGTAATACAAATTTTTTGAAAATTTCGAAAATTGGATGGATAGTGATTCTTTACAATGTTGATATATTTGGATGCTCCTGTGGACGTATTATAGGCACTAGAAAATTAAGCCCCTATAACTCTCTGCTTTGAAAAAAAAAATTGAATATGAAAATTCACCGGTGCTCCCGGTAAATTTTGATGAATTTCAAATAGCGCCTACGGCTACGGCCGTGCAATGATAGCTGCGACCATGAAAATCCCAGAATATGTAGTTGTGATATATGATTTCCAAACGGGATTAGCTAATCGGTCGATTTTAGTCAAGAAACACTGTTTCAAAGCTTAATTACCAAAACTTTGTATTACCTTTAACAGGCCCTTAACATTGTAGTATGCATACATTCAAAAAGTTCTATTGACAGTTTACACCAAAGAGATTTAAAACTTGTTGTACATTTCTCTAACAATCAATTAAATAATTAAATGAATACATTTGGGATAACTATGTGATAGTGAGAGCAACAATAGGGACTTTTAGATTTGCACGTTGACAGCTTCGACTGCAACGTGTGACGTCATTTTAAGGCACTGCGCACGCGTTACGACGTCTCAGTCGGCGATCGAGAATGCGTCAACCTTGATTTTCCTAAATCTAGTACATACATACATACATATTGATATTTATAAAGCGCCGGGCCTTTACATGCTCAAGGTACTAGTATGCCGCGTGCACAAAGGAACATCCCTTCCCTGCTATTATGTAACAAATGTGTAGAACAGGTGTCACATACATATTCACCTGTTCTACACATTTTTACATAATAGCAGTGAAGGGATTTTGTTGAGGGTAGAATGAGGAACTGTATATTTTGTCCTTTTTCTTTGTCCGTGATGTTCATAATGTTACTTCCTGCAATACCTGCATGCATGTATATCGTCGAGTGCAATCTAAAAGATTTCTAATTGTAGTCAACATGGGCAGTTAAGTACGTTGACACGCATGATCAGTCGGCGTTCGTCGTGTTCTCGTCCACTCATTCTAAAAGTCCCTAATTCGTGCCGTTACAGCAACGTGGTACGGTTCTCTCTACACTGACGAGTGATGGCGCTGTAAACAGACATTCGTAGCCTAAACAAGTAAATAAACTTGCTCTGAAAACATTGCGGGTGATATGGAGAGCAATAAATCATATTAGGCCTAAAAACAAAAAATGTTGCAACCGACTCCCCATTTTTTTTTGTTAAACCGTATTTTAGAGTAAAAAATATTAAAGCATTCAAAATTGAGAAATATCAGCCCAAAGAGGGAAAAGAAAGAAGAAAAAAAAACTTAAAAAAATAAATAATTAAAAATCCGACCGACCGACCCATGTTTTGGCACCTAAAGGGCTATACAACATCTTTTGTTAAGGCCTTAGGAATAGGGAAAGCTGATTTAATCAAGCAATGACATTCAACAGAATAAAAAAGAAGATATCGCAAAGAAGAGAAAAGTTTATCTGGACAGAAATAATTTTGATTATTTATTCATTTCCGCATGATCCATCAATTTACATTTATGATTAAATGAGAATAAACAAACAATAGCAGTAGACTTAAAACAAAAACACGCAGTTACAATCGTTATACAACTCCACCAATGATGCACGAAAACACGCAGAGGTTGGCAATATGAACCTAAGGCTTGAAATGTTGCGGAACCTGTACCATTATATTCATTAACTGATATAAACTAATATGTCTGAATGTCGCGCGAAGTCATCTGTCTAAGGTTAAAGAGGATGAAGCACAGCGGAAGAGGAAAAATAGAAGAAAGAAAAAACAAAAAGGAGAAGAAAGAGAGAGAGAGGTGGAAAAACAAACATGCAGACCCACACACATGCTAAAGTTAGAGGAGTCAGGAGTCAGGACCATTATGCCTTTCCCTACATTGACGACTGATGGCGCTGTTAGGAAATGATACGGGAAGACGACTGCTGAAATTTTGTGAGAGAAAAAGGAGAATGTTAAGCATACATTAAATGAAATAAAAAGAATCACTAAATTTAACGAAAGACTAAAAAGGAGAGAGAGAGAGAGAGAGAGAGAGAGAGAGGGAGGGAGGGAGGAGAAAGCGAGAAAAATAAGAAAACGTACTTACAGTTTGAGGGATATCTTGATTTATTATAAAATTCATTAGACTGTAATAATTTGATGGAGGGCTAAAAATCTATTGATAAAAACTCAGTATGTCGCAGTTACGCCTCATCTGTATATATACAAATAGATATCTATATATTCTCTCTCTCTCTCATCTAATTTTCTAGCCCCCTCATCATCACTTTTATGGGAACATTAACTAAATAATTTCTACATGACTAAAAAGAAAAGTAAATGTTAATATCTAATTTAAATAAATTTAGAATCATGTTCAAAGTGTATTTTCAAGACCATCATATAGTCTTGAACAAAATAAAAATGCATTTGAATTATGTTTAATGAACATAATAATGCATTTAAAAGCAAAACATAATTATTGCATTGCCTTTCCAATCATTAAAATTATTTCTTTGACATAGGTAAACCGATGGCAAGAAAACAGATTGCACAAATAGGTAGAATGTGTCATGTGTTAATCATGTTGATTGTTATTCCCTATACTCTGCCGCTGATGACGCTGTTGATCTCTGCAGACACTGCTCTTGCACACTGGATGATCCTTGCCCCATTTGGACCCGGACACCACCCCCCCCTCGGAAATATCACTCAACCTTTTAAAGAATAACACGAGTATTCAACATTTAGTTTCAATTAACGCGAAGGAAAACAAGTTTGTCCGTGACTGTCACCATTTTTAAAAAAGGAGGACGAAATAAAATGTGTGTATACCAAGGGGCGGTGGAGCGTCGTTTTAAAGTGGGCGGGGGGGGGGGGGGGGTCACTTTTTTGGGGAAAAGGGAGCACCTACAAAGGGTAACTTAAAAGCGCAAAATCTTGAATTTTAGACATGTTATATACCCCTGCATTATAATCAATGATCTTCAAGATTATTCTTCAGCACCGTTCTTTGCTGTTGTGTGTGATGGTCTATTCATTTTCCAAAATGTTAAGATTTTTTAAATCTCAAAGTGTTCCTAACCGCAACCGCTTTTCATTATTAGATGAAATTACGAATCCTGATGGGGTTGTAAGAACAATTTCATAATTTAATAACGAATGAGACCTTGCATATGTAAGTTAATGAAATACATTTACGAATGGAGCCGAGCGTAGCTAGCGGGTTTCGGTGGA
The DNA here is from genome assembly GCA_035222895.1 of Strongylocentrotus droebachiensis. Classification (NCBI taxonomy): domain Eukaryota; kingdom Metazoa; phylum Echinodermata; class Echinoidea; order Camarodonta; family Strongylocentrotidae; genus Strongylocentrotus; species Strongylocentrotus droebachiensis. Next base: position 4,022 of record JAVYIG010010864.1, on the reverse strand, counting down.
AATTTGAGAAAAAAACTGCTCTCAGTTGCTTTAAATTATAGAGGCACATGTTAGGGAGGGTGCGAGCAATCTTTGGTTTCTGGGGAGATCTGGGGTAATAGCAAAATCTTTAAAAAAAGTACGAATATTAATTATATCTCTAAGTCTTTTTAACATGAAGGACATTTGGTAATGTAAATGCAGTTGGCTTGAACTTGTTCAGACCTTTGTATTTTTAAACAAAGGGCAATTGTGCCTCTCCCCGGCTCAACTTCCTTTCACAAAAGGGGATGTTTCTCATATTTAGAAAGGATATCTTATCAGAGATGAGAAATGTGTTTGTTACAAAGGGAAAAGGGCACTTGTTAACGAAAAAGGGGCACTTATCATATTTGGATATGGGCACTAATAAGATTAAAAAGGGGGCATTTATAAGAAAGAGAAAAGGCATTTTTTTAAAAGGGAAAGGGGAGGGGGGAGGCACTGATCAAAACGGAAAAGGGTTCTTATTAGAAGGGAAAAGGGGAATTCATCAGAGGTTATCAGAGGCACTTATTGGGAAGAAAATGAGGCACTTATCTGAAGTAAAAATGTGAACTTTTCCTACCTAAAAATGGGCACTTTGGGGGGTACTTGAAAAAGTGTGTGTGTGTGTGTGTGTGTTTACGGGGGGGGGGGGGTAGTCACTTTGCCCTTCCAGGATCCCTCCCCCTTGGGGCCGCCTGTCGATGCTCAGAACCAGCGAAAAGTGCTGGTATCCCTTATCGATTTTATCGAAAGACAATTTCTCTTGCCATTTGTAACGATTTTGTTCTTTTGGAACACTCTCCTGCTAAGTCTTATCTTTTGTTCAACATAAGATGCCTTCAAATTCGACTTCGACCAAATCTTACGAAAACTCGACTTTACATGATTTTCAGTCGGTACCGATAAATCATCTGTTTGAGTTAGAAAGTGTGGAGGGATATGCTAATTTGATTATGTGTCGCGAAAAGGTTGATAAGGACACACTGTCGAGTTATCACACATAAGGCGGTGTCACACAGAAAAATCCCGACCCTTCTTGAATTAACCAGATTTTAGAAATCTAGTTTTTTCATTTACGTCGGTGACAGACCGGTGACAGACAGGCTACGAATAATCCGGATAACTAAAATCCGGATTCTTGATGGGCCATTGCGCACGCGCCGTTTAGGTAGATAAGCATTGTGACATCATAAAGTAACACGTCTCATTAAATGCGCGCTAATATAATTGTGCGCGGGTCATTGATAGCGCGTTGACTTTACACTGACCTTAAAGGGGATTATTTCAACATTGGTGTCAGACAGAAAAATCCTTAAAAAAACCTTTGGAAAATCCTTTCAAGAGAGAATTATCTTGCTTTATATGAGGTTTTTTGAAGAGATTTTTGAAGGGATTTTGAAGGGATAATTGATGTCAGACAGCCAAAAGAGGATAATTAAAAACCGGATAACTAAAATTCGAATTTTGGCCTCTGTGTGACACCGCCTATAGACGGGAATACAGCAGTCTATCCTAGCGACAAGGTAAACAAATCAAATGCAATTTACTACATACAAAAAAGACGTTTTGACAAATGAAGGCGGGAAAGCCAGGGGAGAATCCGGACATGTGGCCGGAGAAGCGAAGCGGGGCACTCAGTGATAAGGGGCACAAAGCTTTCACCAAAAAATAGGTAAATGAACAATGCTGATAGGTAGATTTTCCAAAGTAAGTGCTGAATGCAGGGGCGTAAATCCGTACCGAGGAGTGGGGGGGGATGATCGGCGATAGCCATCACATACTACACGCCAGGCGCGTACGCAGGATTTAACATTTATAAATCGGGCCGAAAATTTCGCAACGACTCAGCCGACCGCTGAATAAGCGGGGGGGGGGGGGGGGGGGGGGGGGGGGGGGGGGTAAGAGGACACTTCTTTTTGGTCTCCAAAAAATCGCAACGACTCAGCCGACCGCTGAATAAGCGGGAGGGGGAGGGGGGGGGGGGGGGGGTAAGAGGACACTTTTTTTTTTTTGGTCTCCAAAAAATCGCAACGACTCAGCCGACCGCTGAATAAGCATTTTTTCAGGGGGGGGGGGATGCAGGGGGGGGGAAGTGATATCAGGGGGGGGGGGGGATGTTTGTACAGGCCATCCCCCCCTACTTCAAGCCAGGGGGGGATGGGGGGGGGGGGCTGCATCCCCCCCCTGGGATTTACGCCCCTGGCTGAATGTGTCAAAAGTAATGAGTTAATAAATAAAAAGAATTCATAGTCTTCGGTTCATTTGATTTTTAACTATCCACTGTAAAATTTATTCCAAACTTCAGTTGACTCTATAAGAAAGTTTGAAAATATGTTTCAACCCTCTGTTTTACCGATCAATTAATGATTCAAATTATTTATACATACTAAATGTTATATACATGCGTGTCTGAAATAGTTTGCAGGATTAAAACAAAAGACAACCACGAATTTGATTCTCAGTATCAATATATAAAAAGCGTGTCCTTGAATTCATGTACATAACTGGCTAAAATCTCAACTTCCACACATAAACGTTATTTAACTGACCAGCTGACATCTGTTAATTACTATGATTCAGGATTAATTATATCTATATAACTAAAGGAAATGTTAATGTTTTGTTAAATGTATTATAACGTCTTATTTTTGCATAGAATATGAATGAGAGCAATCAATCAACCAATAGCTTTTTAATGAAAAAAAGACGATTGACAAAACAACTTTTTATAATAGCAAAAAAAAATTGTCAATCTATATCAATGATATAAGCTGGTATTTTTTAAACAAAGATGTAGTGTTCTAATCAACAATAATGTGTTAACATACATGTACATTCCATTTTACTCATTGAATTCATTTCTCAAAACTCCAATTGCTTTTTGTACATTATAGAAGCAAAGCATTTTCCCTAGTCCTAGTTTTTTACAAACTGAAACATAATCATAAAAAAGCTTTTTACTATTTGATAAACGAACATTAATGCAACATAATTCATTGTTAATAATTTTACATTGTAGGCCTAAATGTCTAAAATATATCACTTTTACAAAATAGGAAAATATTACCGCATTGCAGTTATTTCATTCACAAAGCTAGAACAAGCATTGCTTTTTTAAAGAATAAAAATGAATACTTAAAAATAAAATTGAGTTTCATATTTCCCAACTTATTGTTATACAAAATTAAAGTATAAGTTTTTCTTTTTTTAAACCACACAATCTACCCCAAATTCTTTTCCCGTCCTTTCCTCCCCTCTAACTCATTCGAATTATCCCCCTCCCTTCTACTTGTTTTAATATTAATCAATATTTGTTAATCAATATTACATTTAAAATAACTGATCGATAGCAGGCTGTTGATCTTATTCCAAGTATCAATTAATGTTGAATATACATAAAGTCATGTTAGTTGGATTCTAATATTTTAAAATCCATGTTTACACCACGTATGGGTTGCCGTAAATTTACATTGAATATACAAAATACGTGTAGATAACAAAACTTAACTACAAATTATTCAAAACCTTACCTAGTTTTGATTTTCTTTGAGTATGAGAACTTCAATTGTCACCATTTATTTTCTTGAGAGAATGACATATTAAAAACTTACATCTAAAAGTATTCAACAATGGCCGTAATTCAACTAGTCCACCTTACATTCTTGTGTTATGAAAAACACACAAAAATATCAAATTTAAAACGGGCATAACTAATTCAGTTGTTAACTGTAAATATATCTTTGACAATAGTGTAAATTCGAGTGTTCAACGAAGATATCGATTAATCCACAGATTTAGGAGGTTTGAACATTTGACTGGCACATATATTATTAATATACTGACAGACTTCGTAACCATTCTTAATCAATATTTCTTGAGATGTTAGATTTACGTCTTCACGCATGGCATGTCGGAGATATAATCTTCTTCCAATGCGGGGGGAATAGCTGTTTTCACAGAAAAAAAAAACACATTCCAACTTGAATTTGTTTCAAAAATCAAAGTAGGTATCAATG